>CAJVSB020000456.1:0-47894 GCA_911865555.2 Thlaspi arvense | reverse complement strand
ATAAACAACCATAACTCCCTGTCCGAGAGGAGTTACACGCCCGTAAGATATCAACGAAAAGCTCTTTTCGTGCTGGCCGGCATTGCAACAGGGATTTCCTGAAAATCCACCGATTTGGCCTCCAACAGCCCTGTTTAGCATTCTCTCCTGGGTTTTCAACGTGCTCCAGTTGTTCTAGGAATCCGTGCCCATGGGTGCGCGTGTTGCCTCGAGCTTTAGCATGTCGACCCTAATGTCTAGGTCTTGATGGGGCTCCAGCATTCTGCGGGACAAGTAGGCGCTGCACCGGTCAGAATGTCGCCGCGTCACTCCTCTTTTTCTCTCCTGCCTCTTTCGATCACACTGGCCGATCTATCCGGGCTGCTGCCTTGGCCGCCGTTGGACTAGCTTGAAACGTTCATCTGTGGCTGATTGCATGGCGGCACAACTTCCCATAAGTGAAAGGGTGCGGATGCCAGCGTTGGTGCGATCAGAACAGTGCAGACACCCTAGATCCCTTAGTAGCCCAGAAGTCGAGCACGCCCGGGCTTGCCAACACCGAGATGGTTTTGAGAGGTGTTGCTCGAACCGACACTCCTGGTTTGAACTCCTTGTCCGAGAGGAGTTACGCGCGCCGCAAGATATCAATAGAAAGCTCTTTTCGGTCCAGCTAGCATAACAATTGGGGAACCCAGTTAGTGCCGATTTTCCTCAAAATCCACCAATTCGGCTTCTGATGGCCCCATTTGGCATTCTCTCCAGGGTTTTCGACCTGCTTCATTCTTCTAGGATTCCGTGCCCTGGTGCCGCGCGTGTTTCCTTAGGCTCTAGCACGCCGACCCCGTCGTCCAGGTCTTGATGGAGCTTCAGCATTCAGCGGGACTAGGCAGGCACAACACTGCTCTAGAACGTCGCCGCGTCACACCCCATTTTTTTTCCTGCCTCTTTGATCACACTAACCGATCTATCCGGGTTATTGCCCCGGCGGCCCGCTGGACTGGCCTCAAACGTTCGTTCGTGGTTGATTGTGTGGTGACACGGCATCCCGTAAGTGAAAGGGCTCAGATGCTAGCGCTGGTGCGATCAGACTAGGGCGGATGCGCCAGATCCCCTGGCGGCACGGAAGGAGGCACAGGCTCGAGCTTACCAGTATTGGGATATTTTTGCGAGGAGCTGCGCGAACCAGCACTCCTGCTTTGAACAGCCATAACTCCCTATCTGAGGAGGGTTACGCGCGCCATAAGATGTCAACGGAAACCTCTTTCCAGGCCGGCTGGCATCGCAACTGGGGACCCAGTTGGGGGTGCCGATTTTCCTCAAAATCACCGATTCGGCCTCCAACAACCCTGTTTGGAAATTCTCTTTGGGTTTTCTTGAGCGCTCCATTTGTTCTAGGAATCCATGCCCAAGGGTGCGTCCTTTGCCTCGGGGGCTAGCACGCCAACCGTGACGTCTAGGTCCCGATAAAGCTCCTGCGTTCAGAGGGACCTGGCAGGCGAAGCACGGGTCTAGAACGTCCTCGTGTCTCACCTCTTTTATTCATGCCTCTGTCGATCAAACCGGCCAATCTATCCGGGCTGCTACCCTAACTAGCCGTTGAACTGACCTAAAATTTTCGTCTGTGGCCGATTGTGTGCTGGCATGGCATCCTGTAAGTGAAAGGGCACGGATGCCAACACTGGTGTGATTAGACTAGTGTGGATGCGCAGATCCCATGGAAGCTCTGAACTCGAGCGCGCTCGGGCAAGCCAGCACCAGGATGGTTTGCGAGGAGTTGCGCGAACCGGCACTCCTACTTTGAACAGCCATAACTCCCTGCCCTAGTGGAGTTACGCACATTATGAGATATCGACAGAAAGATATTTTCTGGGGCGGCCGGCATTGAATTTGGGGAACCTGGTTAGGGCTACCGATTTTCCTCAAAATCCACCGATTTGGCCTCTGATGGCCCTGTTTGGAATTCCCTCCCAGGTTTCCTGAGCGGTCCATTTGTCCTTGGAATTTGTGCCCGAAGGTGCGCGTGTTGCCTCGGGCGCTAGCACACCGACTTGACGTCCAGCTCCTGATGGGAGCTCCTGCGTTCAGCGGGACCAAGCAGTTGTAGCACGGGTCTAGAACATCACTGCGTCACACTTCCTTTTCTCTCTTGCCTCTTTCGATCACACTGGCTTATTTATCCGGGCTACTACCCTGGCCGGCTGCTGAACTGGCCTCAAATTTCGTCCGTGGCTGATTGCATGCCGCCACAACGTCCTGTAAGTGAAAGGGCACGGAAACAGTGCTGGTGCAATCAGACTAGTGCGGATAAGTCAGATCCCGTGGTGGCCCGGAAGTCGAGTGCGCTCGGGCGGGCCAGTGCCAAGATGGTTTTGCAATGAGCTACACGAACCAGCACTCCTACATTGAACAGCCATAACTCCCTGTCCTAAAAGAGTTACAGGCACTGTAATATGTCGACGGAAAGCACTTTCTAGGCCACCACTGTCGCAACTGGGGAACCCATTGGGGCTTCCGATTTTCCTCAAAATCCACCGATTCGGCCTATGATGGCCTTGTTTTGCAATTCTCTTTGGGGTTTCTAGCGCGCATGTTGCCTCGGGCACCTAGCACGCCGACCCTGACGTTTGGGTCTTGTTGGAGCACTTGTGTTCCGGAGGGACCATACGGGCACAACACGGGTTTAGAACGTTGGTCATGTCGCACCTCCTTTTCTCTCTTCCTTTTTTCGATCACACTGGCCGATCTATCAAGGCTATTGCCTCAGCTGACCGTTAGACTGGCCTGAAACGTTTGTCGTGGTCGATTATGTGGCGATATGGTGTTCCTGTATGTGAAAGGGTGCGGATGCCAGCGCTGGTGCAATCAGACTAGTGCGGATGCACCAGATCCCCTGGCGGCAATGGAAGTCGACCGCGCCACGGGACGGCCGGCACCGAGATGGTTTTGCGAGGAGCTGCGCGATTGGGCACTCTTGCTTTGAACAGCCATAACTCCCTGTCTGAGTGGAGTACACGTGCCTTGAGATATCAACGGAAACCTCTTTCGGGGCCGGCCGGTGACACAATTGGGGAACCTGGTTGGGGCTGCCGATTTCCTCAAAATCCACCGATTCGGCTTTCGAACGGCCTTGCTTGGGAATTCTCTCTAGGGTTGCTAGCACACTCCATTCGTTCTAGGAATCCGTGCACGTGGGCTCATGTGTTGCCTCAGTCGCTAGCACACCGACCATGACATCCAGGTCCCGATGGAGCTCCTGTGTCCAGTGGGACCAGGCAGGCGCAGCACGGGTCTAGAACGTCGCCGCGTCGCACCCTCCTTTTCTCTCTTCCCTCTTTCAATCACACTGGCCTCTATAAAGACTACTGTCCTAGGCGACCGCTGGACTGGCCTGAAACGTTCGTCCGTGGCCTATTACGTGGCGGTACAGTGTCTCGTATGTGATAGGGTGTGGATGCCAGTGCTAGTGCAATCAGAGTAGTGCGGATGCGCCAGATCCTATGGCAGCTCGGAAGTCGAGTGCGCTCGGGTGGGCCAGCACTGAGATGGTTTCGCGATGAGCTACATGAACTGGCACTCCTACTCTGAACAGCCATAACTCCCTGTCTTAGAGGAGTTACGCTCACCGTAATATATCGACGAAAAGCACTTTCCGGGCCGCCCCGCGTCGCAACTTGGGAACCCGGCTAGGGCTGCCGATTTTCTCAAAATCCACCGATTTGGCCTCTGACGGCCTTGCTTGGGAACTCTTTCTGCAGTTTCTAGCGCATTCCATTTGTTCTAGGAATTCGTGCTTTGGGGCGCGTGTATTGCTCGGGCACTAGCACGCTGACCCTGTCGTCTGGATCCTGTTGGAGCGCTTGTGTTCAGAGGGACCATGTGGGTACCGCACGGGTTTAGAATCGTCGCCGCGTCGCACCTCCTTTCTCTCTTCCCTCTTTCGATCACACTGGCCGATCTATCAAGGCTAATGCCTCGCCCGACCGCTGGACTGACTAAATTGTTTGTCCGTGGCCGATTACGTGGCGTAACGATGTCCCACATGTGAAAGGGTGTGGATTTGAGCGTGCAGATGTGCTAGATCCCTTGGCAGCCTGGAAGTTAGCTCCGCTCGGGCGGGCCGGCACTGGGATGGCTTTGCGAGGAGCTGCGCTATCAGGCACTCCTGCTTTGAACAGCCATAACTCCCAGTCTGAGAGGAGTTACGCGCGCTTGAGATATCGACGGAAAGCTCTTTCTGGGTTGGCTAGTGACGCAATTGGGGAACCCAGTTGGGGCTGCCGACTTTCCTCAAAATCCACCAATTCGGCCTCCAACGGCCATGCTTGGAATTCTCTTTGGGTTGCTAGCATGCTCCATTCGTTCTAGGAATTCGTGCCTGGGGGTGCGCCTGTTGCCTTGGCAATAGCACGCCGACCCTGACGTCCCAGTCCCGATGGTGCACTTGCGTTTGGAGGGACCATGCGGGTGCAGCCACAGTTTAGAACGTCGCCACGTCGCACCTCCTTTTCTCTCCGCCCTCTTTCGATCACGCTGGTCGATCTATTCGGGCTATTGCCCCGGTTGGCCACTAAACTGGCCTAAAACATTCGTCTGTAGCCGATTGCGCGCGGCACAACATCCGCGAGTGAAAGGGCGCGGATGCGCTGTGCGGTGCAGTCAAACTAGTGTGGATCCGCCGGATCCCCTAGTAACCTGGAAGTCGACTGTGCCTGGCAGGCGGCATCAGGATCGTTTTGGGAGGAGCTGCGCAAACCGGCACTCCTGCTTTGAACAGCGATAACTTCCCTGTCCAAGAGGAGTTACACACACCGTCAGATATCGACGGTAAGCTCTTTCTAGGTCGGCCAGTGTCACAATTGGAGAACATGGTTGGGTTTGCCAATTTTCCTTAAAATCCACGATTCGGCCTTTGCAGCACTGTTTGGGAATTCTCTCTGGGGGTTTCCTGAGACACTCCATTTTTGTTCTAGGAATCCGTGCCCAGGGGCACGCCTATTGCCTTGAGTGCTAGCATGCCGACCTCGTTGTCCAGGTCATGATGGATCTCTTGCATTCTGCAGGACAGGCAGGTGCAACACGATTCTAAAATGTCACTGCGTCGCACCTCCTTTTCTCTCCTGCCTCTTTTGATACACAGGCTTTTCTATCTAGGCTATTGCCCCTGCCGTCGCTGGGACTAGCCTGTAAACGTTCACCCGGGCAAATTGTGTGGCGGCACGGGTCTCGTAAGTGTATGTGCACCGATGTCTGCACTGGCGCGATCAGACTAGTGCGGATGCGTCAGATCCCATGGTGGCCCAGAAATCGAGCATGCTGGGCGGGCAGGCACTGGGATGGTTTTGCTAGGAGCTATGTGAACCGGCACTCTTGCTTTGAACAGCCATAACTCTTGTCCGAGAGGAGTTATGCGCGTCGTGGAGATATCGACTGAAAGCTCTTTCTAGGTAGCCCAACGTCGCAACTGGGGAACCTAATTGGGGGTGCCAATTTTCCCCAAAATCCATTGATTCGCCCTCCAAAGGCCCTGTTTGGGGAATTCTCACTGGGGTTTCCTGTGCACTCCATTTGTTCGAGGATTCCGTGCTCGGGGGCGCACGTGTTTGCCTCGGGGCGCTAGCACGCCGACCCCAACGTCCGGGTCCCGATGGAGCTCTGGCGTTCTGCGGGACTAGGTTGGCATAGCACGGGTCTAGAACGTCACCGCGTAGCCACTCCTTTTCTCTCCTGCCTCTTTTGATCACACCAGCCGATATATCCAGGCAATTGACCTAGCAGACAGCTGGACTGGCTGAAATATTTCTTCGTGGCCGATTGCATGCTGGCACGGCCTCCCATAAGTTAAAGGGCGCGAAATGCCAATGCTGCTGCAATTAGACTAGTGTGGATGCGCTATCCCCTAGCAGCCCGAAAGTTGAGCATGCCCAGCGATCTGGCACCGGGATGGTTTTGCAAGGAGTTGCGCAGACTAGCACTCCTGCGTTCAACAGTCATAATTCCCTGTCTGAGAGGTGTTACGCGCGCCGTAAGATATCGACAGATATTCTTTTGTGGGCTGGCCAGCGTTGAAACTGGGGACCCAGTTGGGGCTGCCGATTTTCCTCAAAATCCACCGATTCTTCCTCCAAAGGGCATCGTTTGGGAATTCTCACTTGGGTTTCCAGCGCGGCTCCATTTGTTCTACGAATCCATGCCCGGTGGGACGCGTGTTGCCTTGGGCGCTAGCACGTTGACCCCGATGTTCGAGTCACAAGGGAGCTCCTACATTTGGCAAGACCAGACGGGTGTGAGATGTGTCTAGAACGTCACCACGTCGCACCTCCTTTTTTCTCTTGCCTCTTTCGATCACACTGGCCGATCTATCTAGGCTACTGCCCTAGCTGTCCATTGGACTAGCCCGAAACGTTCGTCCGTGGCCCATTATCTGATGTTCCTAGTGGATACCAGTAACCAAGAGCTACTATCTCTAACTTCTGGTTTAACGAAGCTAGTGCCCTTCATTGGGTTTCAGATACTGGATTGTTCCAGTCTGTTCTTCATTTCGTTGGTTCTCTACCCGTAGAGTAGTTTACGGAAAAAACCCTTGCCTGAAAGACAGAAAGAAGTTACTCTCTCTCACAAACATGTCTCGAAAAACACAGTCTTTACTGTCTCGTTCAGATTCTGGTTCTTCATCCTCCTCGTCACTTCGTAGTTTTCCTTCTGCAAAACTAGATTCTTTTTGAAGTTAATTATATTGATAGTCAATCCCGTCTAGATGCTAAAGATTTACCGCTTATTAACCCTTATACAGTTTTTCCCCGTCAGAGTCAGTCTCTTGTAAAATCTGTCCGGTCCATTCTCCCTCACAAAAAAACTCAGGTCAAAGAATTTGTCCAGGCCACCAGCTTCGACAAACACCAGCTTTTGTCCACCCAAAAAGAACAGTTCCTTACTATGGAACTCCCTGCCTCTCTCCCGCCTCACTGCCTCCAAGAAGGGTTTCACCCACATCCATTTTGGTGCGGTCAGAATAGCACTTACCCTCCATGGTCGAAAAGGCCTACAAACGGCATGTAAACTTGCCCTGCTTGACTCCAGATTTCCTAAGTACCAGGATGCTGTTATCGGTACGATGGAAACTACCCTAATGCCAGGCACTATCCTTTCACTGTCTTCCCCAATTTCAACATGCCACTTGATGATCCAGCCCTCATGACTACTTTCAAGATCCAAGTCCAGATCACTGGATCTATCCCCACTGTTGAATCCCATATGGCCACTCTCCACTACCAGATGGCCTACAGAGTTCAAAACCATGCCCTCGACTTTGCATGCCCAATAGCTCCCCTGATGCCCTACTCATCTCTGTTGAAACCCCTGAAAGCTTGCCTGTTTGCACTTTCGTCCCTCGTCAACTACCCAGAGAAGAACTTCTCAAAGTTCTCCCAGACGAATGGATCACTGCCTACGAGCAAACACACCATGCCCCTGAACCTGTTGCCCCCATACAGTCAGCAGACCCTACTTTCAGAACTAATCCAGATGGTACTGTTTCCATCTCTTTCCGCAAACCCGCTACCTTCACCTCTCTCCATCATGTTTTACCACCCCATCAATCAACATGATCGGCCCTGTCCTTGAAATACAAGCCTTTACTTCTGAAGGCACTCCCATCCCTTTTCAGAACACTACCCACCAGACTATCATTGACCCAGCAAAGAACTGTCGTTGCTCCGACTGCAGCAGTCCTTTCACCCCTATAATCCTGTGTGTCACAAGTTTCCCGGTTCAACTCCACTGGCAACTTTACTTGCGCCACATGTGCCATCCATCACAATGAAATAGCTCATGGCATCCACAACCCACTCAACCTTGATTGCCGATGCCCCTCTTGCACTAATAACTCAGAAGAAGAAGAACTAAACCCTGAATGGTTTACTCTCTCTTCCTCCAGCCCGTTGGACCCGTATCAGTAAAGAACCCAAACCTCCAAGGTGCTCCCCTGTTTTCCCTCTCACCCGTGATGATGATACTGATGATACTCCTCCAGTTCCTCTTCCTTTGAAGAAGGACCCATTCTATCAAAAGTACAAGAAGAAGTTCCCCACTATGATTTTCTCGGCTCCCCTTCTGGAAAATATGATTTCGTCGTTTCCTATAACGGCCCTCAGAAAACATATCTAGATTTTCCTTCCCCTTCTGGTTGGGAGGATGATTGCTCTGCTAGCAGTATCAACACTTCACCTTCCCCTGCTTCTGCAAAACCTGCTTCTTCTATCGAGCAAATTGAAGAAATGGTTCGCCAACATTGGCGCCAGAAGTGTGACCCTATTACACACATCCCCGTTCTTCCACAAGTCCCTCTTGTTGCCGGTATTACCCAAGTCGCCTCAGAAAATACTGTTTCCTCTGATGAAACAGACTTCCCCTCTTGCTTCTTTTGACTACCCCCAAACAAATACAGCCCATGACTGGAAAATCAAAAAGCCATCTCACCGTCTTCCTGATGGTACTCCAGCCACAACCTCAGCAGCCGAAAAGGTTCTCAACTAGGCACTCTGAAAATGCAGTTGCTCAAAACCGTGTCCTCAAACGGTTAGACAAAAGAACTGCTAGACTTGAACAAACCGTTGGAGAAATTCAGCGTAACCTCACTCCTATGAACAATGCCAGAAAAGAATTACAGAGCTTCATAATCAGATCATGACCATTATCCACAGCAGATTTGGTCAAAACTTGATGCTCTTGAAAGAGAACTCCAAGAATGCCAAGCTGATCTCCCCAAGCTTACCCCACCCAACCCCTCCCTCTGCAACCCAGCTAAAAACCTCCCTCGCCCAGGCCTCTCTAATTTTTCCCCAGCCCTTCTCGGTTCGTCCCCCCACTTTAAGCCCACCTACCTCAAAACCACTGCTGGCTCCTCTGCCTCCTCCCCTGTTTTAGCAGGATATGCCCAGCCTCTTGAAGAACCGCCCCTTATCTCTGATGACATTCTTGCTGCATACCGCAAACAGTTTGGAGACTCATCAACCGCCCTAAACTCCCTCAGCCTTCTAAAAAATCCTCTCGGTCTGTTATCCCAGATTCTGCATCCTCTTCCTCTGTTAAACCATCCAAACCCTCGGTCTTTCATCGCAGAACAGGAAAAGACCCTTTCCAGCCACCTCCTGCCCCTTTGTGTATGGCTGATTATGTTCCTCCTTCATCACCTGATCCTCCTGAGGATCTTGCCTCAGTTTCGGCTCCAATCCTCTTGACGAAGCTTCACTTCCCTCTACAGCACCCCCAGTTCGCATCTATCCCTCAGCAACCCTTTCCCCTTGTTCTTGCTCCCAACAAAGCCACCTTCTCCCTGATGACTCTCCTTTCCATCTCTGGAGAACCAAATTCCAGGAGATTAATTCTTGGTGCATCGCCGAACTTCAGCGTCCACAGGCCTCTGTTACCTCTGTCCTCTCCCAGCTTACTGCCAAATTCACTGGAACTCTAAAAGATTGGTGGGAATCCCTCAGTGATTACAGACAACAGCAGTACACACTGCACCTTCCATTGATTTTTTCATGGCCTCACTTTACTCAGAATTCCTTGGAACCCCAGACCATATGACAGAAACTGCCAGACAAGAACTCTTCAAACTTAAGTGTTGCTCATATCAAAAGAAGGACCTTGAACACCATTACCAAAATTTTGTCAAAAGATATTACATCCTTGGCGGCGCCAAAGATGTTAATCTTCGGCAGGTTTACCTTTCTTCCATTCCTGAACCCCTCATGCAAGAAGCTCTTAAAGCCATTGATCTCCAAGGACGAACCATAGCCACAATCTCTCTTGGTGATCTTCACCAACATGTCATCAAAGCCATGCTATCCCTCTTCTCCCAGCATAAATTTCAGACCCAAATTTCCAATCTTGATCCAGAAATTCTCAAAGCTTGTGAACAACCTTCCCTACAAATCAAATGCAAGAAATCATCCTGTGTTTGTAAACCAAAACCATACTCATCCCACCAAAGAAAGCGCTTTCACAGGAAGCTTTCTCTTTCCCGTCCTCACCTCATCTTCTCGAAAGAGATACAGAATGCAATGGTTCCGCAAAAAAGTCTCTCAAGACAGAGCACAAAACTGTTTTGTCTGCCACCAGCCAGGACATTTTGCCAGACAATGCCCCAAAAAGAAAAAGGCTAAACGCATGATTTCTCAGATCAACAACATCATCTCTGTCATGGACAATGAAGATGTTGAATCAATTCTCTCAGAGACGGAAGCCAACAACCCTGATGCTCTCATTGCCCTACCTTGCTCTGACTCAGAATTTTCCACTGACTCCCCTGGCTCAACATCCTCAGACTCATCTGATATTTGTCCTGTCTTTACAGCCGACCCATTTCATCCTATCCCATACATTAAAGTCCTGATTTACCCAAGTAAATATTCCAAACCCATTTCCCTAATTGGTTTATTTGATACTGGTGCAGCCAGATCATTTATCAACCCAGACTGTCTTCCTCCTGATGTTTGGCAACCTCTGGATACTAAATTTACGGCCGTCACTGGTCTTAAATTTGAAGCCACCCAAATCAGCAAACCCGTCATTGTTCAGTTCTTCCCCAAACCTCCGCATTACACATAAATTCATTGGTCTTTCTCTTCCCCAGCGAGACCTAATTATTGGTTATGATCTCATTAAACCCCTCCTTGACCATAAGGTTCGCACCTCTCCTGAAGGACTCCACTTTAAAGACCATTCCACCCCTTTTACCCAGCCCCCCCAGATCAATGTCATCCAAGCCATCACAAATGTCCATCAACTTCTCATCCAACACTGTTGTGCCACCTCTCATGCGGACTTCCAGAAAAAATGTAATCACCCTCTTTGGCTCAACCCCGATTTCTACATTCATCTCCCTTTCAAACTTTCTGAAGACTCCAACCCTACCAAAGCCTCCCATGTTGGAATGAGCCCTGATCACCACCAACTTGCCATTACAGAACTCCAAGAGTTACTCCACCAGCAACTCATTGAACCTACCACCTCCTCTTGGGCCTCTGCAGCCTTTTATGTCAACAAAAGGAGTGAACAACAGCGCCATAAGCTGAGATTGGTTATCAATTATCAGCCTCTCAACCACTTCCTCCAAGACTGCAAGTTTCCCCTGCCACAAAAGCACTCCCTACTTTCAAACCTCAAGTCTGCTAAGATTTTCTCCAAATTTGATCTAAAAGCAGGCTTCTGGCAGCTCGACATTCACCCTGATGACCGCTACAAAACTGCCTTCTGCATCCCTGGCCATCATTACCAATGGACTGTTATGCCTTTCGGCCTTAAAACAGCTCCTTCCCTTTTCCAGAAAGCCATGCAAACCATCTTTGCACCCATAGCCTCCAGCTCCTCTCATTACATTGATGATATTCTTCTGTATTCTGAAACAGAACACGACCATGGCCTTCTTTTACAGCAATTCCTTGACCTCTGCCTACAATTTGGTATCATGCTCTCTGAACAAAAGATGGTCATTGCTGTCCCCAAAATCATTTTTCTTGGCCTTGAAATAGAGAATTGTGCATACACCCTCCAGCCTCACATAGCCACCACCCTTCTCACCTTCCCTGAAGAAGACCTCAGCAAAACCAGATCCAACAATTTCTTGGTACCCTGAACTATGCCAATGACTTCATTCCCAACCTCTCCAAGCTTGTTAGCCCTCTCCAGCTCATGCTCACTAAACAACCCCCTCCTTGGTCTCCCGAACAAACCAGAGCCATTCAGAAGATCAAACAAACTCATTCCTACCTTACCCCAGCTACAGATTCTACTGATGGAAGTCTCATCTTACAAACTGACGCCAGTACTTATTACTGGGGTGCAATCCTCCTTGAGAGAAAAGATGAACATACCCGTATTTGTGCTTACAAAAGTGGAAAAGTTCACTAGCTCAGAAACTCATTATCATTCCACTTTCAAAGAAATCATTGCCATCAAAAAGGCCATAGAGAAATTCCGATTTCATCTCATCGGCCATCACTTCACAGTTCAGTCTGACATGAAGGCGTTCCCTCAAATGTTGAATTTTAAACCTAAGCAAATGTCACCCCCCAGCTTCTCCGCCTCCAAGAGTGGTTTTCCCAATTCAGTTTTACTGTCCAGCACATTCCCGGCAAAGAAAACACTATTGCTGATCTTCTCTCCGTCCCAAAACCCTTTGTGCTATTGACATTCCTCCAAATCTCCCTGTCGTTGCCACCATTACCTCTATCCCACCCCCAAGTTGGGAATCGTTTTGTCTTCGCACCAAATCTCTCCCCCAAGCAGAAAGAAATACCCTCCTCACAGAACAACTTCTATCTCACCAGTCCTTCATTCTGTCAAACTTTGGTCCTTGCGTCTATGGTTTCCCTGTCCATCCTAAGTACCCTTACATGACCTTGTTTGAATGGGATCCTACTAAATATGTCACTCCTGTCATATATGAGTTTTTCTTTTATTTATTAGAAATGTTTAGTTTTGGTGTCATCTTCCCTATTTCTGAACTTCTGTCTTGGTTAAAGTCCTGTCACCCGGATGACACTTCCCTCTCTCTCTTCCTTCGCCAGTTTCATTCAGAATCATACTGGTCCTCCTTACTCAACTCGGTTCTCCCAGATATTCATCTTGATAAACACCCTCAGTTTATCACCATCATCTTCACCAGATCCAATGTCTTATCTCCAGATGATATTTTGCATAATTGTCACATTTACTCTGTTTTGCCTTACAGTCTTGCTTATGATTGGGAATCTCATCCCAGAGAAGTTCGAGAGTTCCAAAGGCGCATTTCAGAGATCAATGCTATCATTCCCAAGGAAATTTGGCCCTTCACTTTTTATGAGCAAGATGTCCCATGGGAAGAATTTCCTCCACAATACTCTGCAGACGTCGCCAACTGTCTCAACATCTGGAACAACAAGCAAGCTAAACACAAAACTCATCCTCAGACTCCGTCCACCAGCAGACCGCCAGATGCCTGGCCCTCTCTCTGCTCGGAGCATTGTTCCAGCAAAGACCGCTTCACCAACTACTATCATTTCCACCCCTGCCCCGGTCCCAGCTGTCCAGCAGCATTCTCTTGCCCCGACCCTTGGTGGAAACAAATGGGCTTACCCCATAACCGCAGGACGATTCGGATACCCAGTCAGACGACCCGGATTAGCTTCAGTCAGCTCCACCGAAAAGTCTTTTGTCTGTTTGCTTCAATCAGTGTGTAATAAATCTGTTAGGTGAGCCTGTTCACCCACAGAAAGTTTGTTGGCTTCCTGTAGCCATGTGTTTACTTTTCGGTTTGTCTTTTGGTATCACGTGAACCCTCTGTGGATTCACAGGCCTGATCTCCTTGCCTATATAAGGAGACTCCCTTGTATCTTTTAAAGGCAGAACGGGTTAGTTTCAGCCTTTTGAAATATATTCTCCATGTTTGCTTAAGTCCATTTGAGTAACTTCTGTATGTTTTAAGGTATTGTGGTTAGGTCCGTTAAACTGTCAAGCCAACACCTCTGCCGTATGCTCTGGTGCGACAGACTAGTGTAGACGTGCCAAATCCCCTGGCAGCCAGGAAGTCAAGCGTGCCCGGGCGGGGCGGTACCGAGATGGTTTTACGAGAAGCTGCGGGAACCTGCACTCTCGCTTTGAACAGCCATAACACCTTGTCTGAGAGAGTTACGTGCGTCGTGAGATATCTATAGAAAGCTCTTTGCGGGCCGGCTGCGTCACAACGAGGGAACCGATTGGGTGTGTAGATATTCCTCAATATCCACCGATTTAGCCTTCGACGACCCTTTTTGGGAATTCTTACTGGGGTTTCCAACGCACTCCATTTGTTCTAAAAATTCGTGCCGGGGGCGCACCTGTTGCATCGGGCGCTAGCATGCCGACCCCAACATCTGGGTCGCAATGGGGCTCTTGCATTCAGCAAGACAAAACGAGCGCGACACGGGTCTAGAATGTCGTCGTGTCGCACCTCCTTTTCTCTCCTCCCTCTTTCGATCACACTAGCCGATCTATCCAACCTACTACTCTGGCTGTCCGCTGGACTAGCTAAAACATTCATCCGTGGTCGATTGTGTGGCAGCAAGGCATCCCGTAAGTGTAAGGGCACGGATGCCCGCGCTGGTGGGACTAGACTAGTGCAGACGGGCCAGATCCCCTGGCGGCCTAGAAGTCGAGTGCGCTTGTGCGGGCTGGCACCAGCATGGTTTTGTGAGGAGTTGCGTGAACCGACACTCTTGCTTTGAACAGCCATAACTCCCTATCTGAGAGGAGTTACCCGCGCCGTGAGATATCGACAGAAAGCTCTTTTCAGGCCAGCCAGCATCGCAACTGGGGAACTCGATTGGGGGTGTCTATATTCCTCAATATCCACTGATTCGGCCTTCGACAGCCTTGTTTAGGAATTCCCTCTGGGGTTTCCTACGGGATCCATTTGTTCTAGGAATCCGTACTTGGGGGCGCGCGTGTTGTCTCGGGCGCTAAGATGCCGACCCCGATGTACAAGTCCGGTGGAGCTCTTGCATTCACCAGGACCAGACGGGCGTAGCATGGGTCTAGAAGGTTACCGCGTCAGACCTCCTTTTCTCTCCGGCCTTTTTTGTTCCAATTGGCCGAATTATCTGGGCTGCTACCCTGGTCGATCGCTGGATTGGCTAGAAAACGTTCATCCATGACCGATTGCGTGCTGGCACGGTACTCCGTAAGTGAAAGGGCGCGGATGCTAGCACTGGTGCAATTAGACTAGTGTGGATGTGGTAGATCCCCTGGCGGCCCGGAAGTCGAGCGCACCCGGGTAGTTTGGCACCGGTATGGTTTTGCGAGGAGCTACGCGAACTGGCACTTCTACTTTGAACAGCCATAACTCCCTATCTGATAGGAGTTACACGCGCTGTAATATGTCGACGAAAAGCTCTTTCGAGGCCAGCAGGTGTCACAACTGGGGAACTCAATTGGGGGTGTCAATTTTTCTCATATCCACCGATTCAGCCTCTAGGACCCTGTTTGGGAATTCTCTCTGGGATTTATTGAGCGCTCCATTTGTTCTAGGAATCCATGCCGAGGGAGCGCGTGTTGCCTCGGGCGTTAGCATGTCGACCTTGACATCTGGGTCTCGATGGTGCTCTTGCATTCAGCTGGACCAGACGGGCATAGCACGGGTCTAGAACGTCACCGCGTCGCACTTCCTATTCTCGCCTGCCCCTTTCGATCACACTGGCCAATCTATCTAGGCTACTGCCCCCATCGGCCATTGGGCTAGCCTGAAATGTTCGTCTGTGGCCAATTGCGTGTCGGCCCAGTGTCCTAAAAGTGAAGGGCGCGGATGCCAACACTGATGCAATCTGACTAGTGCAGATGTGCCAAATCTCCTGGCAGCCCGGAAGTCGAACAACCATAACTCCTTGTCTGAGAGCATTTACACGCGCCGTGAGATATCGACAGAAAGCACTTCCGTGGCGCCCAGTTTCGGAATTGGGGAGACCGGTTGGGGGTGCAAATTTTCCTCAAAATCCACCAATTCGTCCTCCGATGACCCTCTTTGAGAATTCTCTCTAGGGTTTCTTGCGCACTCCATTTGTTCTAGGAATCCGTGCCCTGTGGGGCGTGTGTTGCTTCGGGTGCTAGCACGCTGACCTCGACGTCCGGTCCCGATGGAGCTCTTCCATTCCATGGGACTAGGTGGGCACAGCATGGTTCTAGAATGTCACCGCGTCGCACCTCCTTTTCTTTCCTGCCTCTTTCGATCACACTGGCCTATCCTTCCGGGCTACTACCCCGGCCGACCGCTGGATTGCCTGAAACGTTCGTCCATGGCCGATTGCGTACCGGCATGGCATCCCGTAAGTGAAAAGGCGAGGATGCCTCTGCTTGTGCAATCAGACCAGTGCAGATGCGCTAGATCCCTTGACGGCCAAGATGTCGAGCGCGCCCAGGCTGGCCAGCACCGGGATGTTTTGCGAGGAGTTGCATGAACCGGCACTCTTGCTTTTAACAGCCATAACTTCCTGTCCAAGAGGAGTTACGTGCGCCGTAAGATATCGACGGAAAGCTATTTCTGGCCGGCCGGTGTTGAAACTGGGGAACCCAGTTGGGGCTGCCAATTTTCCTCAAAATCCACATATTCGGCCTCTGATGGCCCGTTTGGGAATTCTCACTTGGGTTTCCAGTGCACTCCATTTCTTCTACGAATCCATGCCCGGAGCGCACGTTTTGGCTTGGGCGCTAGCATGTCAACCCCGGCGTTCAGGTCGCGATGGAGCTCCTGCATTTGGCAGGACCACATGAGTGCGGCATGGGTCTAGAATGTCACCGTGTCGTACCTCCTTTTCTCTCCTGCCTCTTTCGATCACACTGGCTGATTTATCCAGGCTTCTGCCCCTACCGTTTGCTGGACTAGCCCGAAATGTTCGTCTGTGGCCGATTGCATGGCGGCACGGTGTTCCGTAAGTGAAAGGGCACGAATGCCCGTGTTGGTGCGATCAGACTAGTGTAGACGCGCCAGATCCCTTGGCGCCCTTCAAGTCGAGCACGCCTGAGTGGGCCGGCACCAGGATGGTTTTGCGAGGAGCTACGCGAGCCAGTACTCCTACTTTGAATAGCCATAACTCCCTATCTAAGAGGAGTCACATGCGCTGTGAGATATCGACAAAAAGCCCTTTTCGGGCTGACTGACGTCGTAACTGGGGAACCCGATTTGGGGTGTCGATATTCCTCAATATCCATCGATTCGGCCTTCGACGGCCCTATTTGGGATTTCTTACTGGGGTTTCCAGTGCACTCCATTTGTTTTAGGAATCCGGGCCCGGGGGTGCGAGTGTTGACACGGGCGCTAGCACGCTGACCCTGACATCCGAGTTGCGATGGAGCTCCAGCATTAGGCAAGACCAGACGAGTGCAGCACGGGTCTAGAATGTCGCCATGTCACACCTCCTTTTATCTCCGGCCTCTTTCGATCACACTAGCCAATCTATACAAGCTTCTACCCCAGCCGTCCGCTAGGCTTGCCCGAAACGTTCGTCCGTAGCTGATTGCGTGGCGGCAAGGCACCCCTTAAGTGTCAGGGCACGGCGTCCCGTAAGTGAAGGGGCACGGATGCGAGTGCTGGTGCAATTTGACTAGTGCGGACACGCCAGATCCCCTGGCGGCCTGGAGGTTGAGCGCGCTCGGGCGAGCCGGCACCGGTATGGTTTTGCAAGGAGTTGTGCGAACCGGCACTCATGCTTTGAACAGCCATAACTCCCTGTCTGAGAGGAGTTACGTGCACCGTGAGATATCAACGGAAAGCACTTTTCGTGGTGGCCAGCTTCGCAGTTGGGGAAACGGTTGGGGGTGCAAATTTTCCTCAAAATCCACCAATTCGTCCTCCAAGGGCCCTATTTGGGAATTCTTACTGGGGTTTCTAGGAATTCGTGCCTGTGGGCGCGTGTGTTGCTTCGGGCCTAACACGCCGACCTTGATGTTCGGATCCTGATGGAGCTCTTGCATTCCCCGGACTAGGCGAGTGCGGTGTAGCACGATTCTAGAAAGTCACCACGTCGCAACTCCTTTTCTCTCCTGCCTCTTTTGATCACATTGGTTGATCTTTCTGGGCTACTACCCTGGCGAGCTGCTGGACTGGCTTGAAACGTTTGTCCGTGGCCAATTGCGTGTCGGCACAACATCCTATAAGTGAAAGGGTGCGGATGCCTGCACTGGTGCAATCAAACTAGTGCAGATGCGCCAAATGCCTTGGCGGCCCGAAAGTTGAGTGCGCCCGGGCAGGCTAGCACCGGGATGGTTTTGCGTGGAGCTGTACGAACTGGCACTCTTGCTTTGAACAACCATAACTCCCTCTCCGAGAGGAGTTATGCGCACCGTAAGATATCGATGGAAAGCTCTTTCCGGGCCGACCAGTGTCACGATTGGGGCTGTTGATGGCCCTTTTTGGGAATTCTCTCTGTGGTTTCCTGCGTGCTCTATTTGATTTAGGAATCCGTGCCCGGGGCCGCGTGTGTTGCTTCTGGTAGTAGCACACCAACCCTGACGTCCGGGTTGCGATGGAGCTCCTGCAATCGTCAAGACATGATGGGCACGACACGGGTCTAAAACATCACCGTATTGCACCTCCTTTTCTCTCTTGCCTCTTTCGATCACATTGGCTATCTATCTAGGCTACTGCCCTGGCCGTTCGCTGGACTGGCTTGAAATGTTCGTCCGTGGCGATTGCGTGGCGGCACAGCATTCCGTAAGTGTAATGGCACAGATGCCCGCATCGATGCGATCAGACTAGTGCAGATGCACCAGATCCCCTAGTGGCCTAGAAGTCGAGCACGCCTGGGCGGGCCAGCACCGGGATGGTTGTTGGAGGTGTTGCGCGAACCGGCACTCCTGCTTTGAACAGCCATAAGTCACTGTCCGAGAGGACTTACGCGCGCCGTGAGATATCGACGGAAAGCTCTTACTGGTGTGGCCGGCGTTGCAACTTGGGAACTCGGTTGGCGGTGTAGATTTTCCTCAAAATCCACCGATTCGGCCTCTGAGGGCCCTGTTTGGGAATTCTCACTGGGTTTTCAGCCAGCTCCATTTGTTGTAGGAATCTGTGCTCGGGGGCGCGAATGTTACCTCGGGCACTAGCACGCCGACCCTAACGTCCAGGTCCCAATGGAGATCTTGCGCTCTACGAGACTGGGCGGGCGTAGCACAAGTTTATAATGCCACTGCATCGCACCTCCTTTTTTCTCCTGCCTTTTTTGATCACACTAGCCGATCTATAAGGGCTACTGCCCTGGCCAACCGCTAGACTGGCCTGAAACGTTTGTTTATGGCCGATTGCATGCCTGCACGGCGTCCAATAAGTGAAAGGGCGTTGATGCGAGTGCCAGAGCAATCAGACTAGTGCGAATGCGCTTGATCCCCAGGCGGCCTAGAGGTCAAGCGTGCCCGGGCGGTCTGGCACCAAGATGGTTTTGCAAGGAGCTGCACGAACCGGCACTCCTGGCTTAAAGAGCATAACTCCCTGTTCGAGAGGAGTTACGTGCGCCGTAAGATATCGATGGAAAGCACTTTATGGGCCGGCCGGTGTCGCAACTGTGAAACACGATTGGGGGTGTTGATTTTCCTCGAAATCCACTGATTCGCCCACTGACAGCCCTGTTTAGGAATTCTTTCTGGGTTTCTTGAGCGCTCCATTTGTTCTAGGAATCTGTGCTCGGGGGTGCGCGTGTTGCCTCGAGCGCTAGCACGCCGACCCCACGCCCAAGTCCCGATGGAGCTCTTGCATTCAGCGGGACCAGATGGGTGCAGCACGGGTCTAGAATGTCACCGCGTTGCACCTCCTTTTCTCTCCTGCCTCTTTCGATCACAATGGCCGATTTATCAGGTTGCTACCCGGCCGATCATTGGACTAGCCTTAAACGTTCGTCCATGACTGATTGCGTGCCGGCACGGTATCCCATAAGTAAAGGGTGAGGATGCTAGTGCTGGTGCAATCAGACTACTGTGGATGCGCAAGATCGCCTAGCGGCCAGGAAGTCGAGCAACGCCCTAGCGATCTAGCAGTGGGATGGTTTTGCGAGGATCTACGCGAACTGGCACTTCTACTTTGAACGGCCATAACTCCCAATCCGAGAGGAGTTACGCACGCCATAAGATATAGCTAGAACGCTCTTTTCGAGCTGACCAACGTCACAACTTGGGAACCTGATTGGGCGTGTCGATTATCTAATAATCCACCGATTCGGCCTCCGACAACCCTGTTTGGGAATTCTCTCTAGGATTTCTGGAGCGCTCCATTTGTTCTAGGAATCCGTGCCCGAGGGTGCGCGTGTTGCCTCGGGCGCTAACACGCCGACGCCAACGTCCGGGTCCCGATGGAGCTCTTGCGTTTAGCGGTCTAGAACGTCACCACGTCACACCTCCTTTTCGCTGCTATCTCTTTTGATCACACTAGCCGATCTATCCAGGCTACTACCCAGCTGGCCGCTGGACTTGCCTGAAACATTCGTCCGTGGCTGATTCCTTGCTGGCACAACGTCTCGTAAGTGAAAGTGCGCGGATGCCAGCGCTGGTGCAATCAGACTAGTGCGGATGCGCCAGATCCCTGGCAGCCCGGAAGTCGAGTGTGCCAGGGCGGGCCAGCACTTGGATGGTTTTTTGAGGAGCTGCACGAACCGACACTCTTGCTTTGAACAGCCATAACTCCTTATCCAAGAGGACTTACGTGCAACGTGAGATATCGACGAAAAGCTCTTTCCGGAGTGGCCAGCATCGCAACTAGGGAACTCATTGGGGTGGCAATTTTGCTCAAAATCCATCGATTTGGCCTCGAAGGGCCCTGTTTGGGAATTCTCACTAGGGTTTCCAGTGCACTCCATTTGTTCTAGGAATCTGTGCCTGGGGGTGCGTGTGTTGCCTCAGGCGCTAGCAAGCCGACCTCGACGTCTGGGTCCTGATGGAGCTCTTACATTCCACAGGATAAGGCAGGCACAACACACGTCTAGATCGTTGCCGCATTGCACCTCCTTGTCTCTCCTGCCTCCTTCGATCACTCGGCCAATCTATCCAGGCTACTCCCAAGGCTAATCGTTGGACTGGCCTAAATAGTTCATCCGTGGTCAATTGCGTGCCTGTGCGGCGTCCCGTTAGTGAAAGGGCACGGATGCCAGCGCTGTGCAATCAGACTAGTGCGGATGTGCTAGATCCCCTGGCAGGCCAGAAGTCGAGCACAGCCGGGTGGTTCGGCACCAGGATGGTTTTGCGAAGAGCTACGTGAACTAGCTCTCTTGCTCTGAATAGCCATAACTCCCCATCCGGGAGGTGTTACACATGCTGTAAGATATCAATGGAAAGCTTTTTCTGGGCCGGCGGCATCGCAACTGGGGAACCCGATTGGAGGTGTCAATTTTGCTCAAAATCCATCGATTCGGCCTCCAACGGCCTTGTTTGGGAATTCTCTCCGGGGTTTCTTGAGCGCTCCATTTGTTCTAGAAATTCATGCCGGGGGCGCGTGTGTTACCTCGAGCGATAGCTTGTCGACCCCTATGTCTGGGTCCTGATGGAGCTTTGCGTTCCGCGGGACCAGGCGGGCCTAGCACGAGTCTAGAATGTCACCGCATCGCGCCTCCTTTTCTCTCCTACCTCTTTCGTTCGCATTGGCCGATATATTCGGGCTACTACCCTGGTCGACCGCTGGACTGGCCTGAAATGTTCGTCCATGGTCGATTGCGTGCCGGCACGGCATCCTGTAAGTGAAAGGGCATGGATGCCTATGCTAGTGCAATCAGACTAGTGCGAATGAGCCAGATCCCTTGGCGGCCCAAAAGTCGAGTGCGCCTAGGCAGGCCAACACCAGGACGGTTTTGCAAGGAGCTGCAGAGCCAGCACTCCTACTTTGAACAGCCATAACTCCTTGTCCAGGAGGAGTTACGCACACCGTAAGATACAACAGAAAGCACTTCCGGGCTGGCCGGCTTCATAACTGGGGAACCCAGTTGGGGGTGCTGATTTTCCTCAAAATCCACCGATTCGGCCTCTGATAGCACTGTTTCGGAATTCACTCTGGGTTTCCAGCGCGCTCCATTTGTTCTAGGAATCCGTGCCTAGGGGTGCGAGTGTTGCCTCAGGCGCTAGCACGCCAACCTTGACGTCCGGGTCTCGATGCAGCTCTTGTGTTCAACGGGACCAGGTGGGCGTAGCACGGGTCTAGAATGTTGCCGCGTCGCACCTCTTTTTGTCTCCTGCCTCTTTCGATCACACTAGCCGATCTATCCGGGCAACTGCCTCGGCCGACCACTGAACTGGCCAAAAAATTCGTCCGTGGCTGATTGCGTGGTGGCACGACATCTTGTAAGTGAAAAGGCGCGAATGCTTGCGCTGGTGCAATCAAACTAGTGCGGACGTGCCAGATCCCATGGCAGCCCGGAAGTTGAGTGCTCCCAGGTAGGGCCGGCATTGGAATGATTTTGCGAGGAGCTGCACTAATTGGCACTCCTGCTTTGAACATCCATAACTCCCTGTCCAAGAGGAATTACTCGCGCCATAGGATATCGACGAAAATCTCTTTCCAGGTAGGCCGGTGTCGCAACTAGGGAACCTAGCTGTGGGTGCCAATTTTCCTCAACATACATCGATTCGGCCTCGACAGCCTTGCTCGGGAATTCTCTCTTAGGTTTCCAGCACGCTCCATTTGTACTAGGAATTCGTGCCCAGGGGCGCTCGTGCTGCTCGTTACCAAGCATGCCGACCTTGATGTCCGAGGCCCAACGGAGCTCCTTCGTTCGGTGGGACTAGGCAGGCGCAGCACGGGTCTAGAATGTCGCCACGTCGCACCTCCTATTCTCTCCTACCTCTTTCGATTGTACTGGCCGATTTATTCGGGCTATCAGCCCCGCTTGTCGCTAGACTGGCCTAAAACGTTCGTCCACGGATAATTGCATGGCGGCACGGTGTGCCTAAAGTGAAAGGGCACGGATATCAATGCTAGTACGATCAGACTAGTGCGGACAGCCAGATCACTGGGTAGCCTGGAAGTCGAGTGTGCCCGAGTGGGGCTGACACAGGGATGGTTTTGCGAGGAGCTGCGCAAAGCGGCACTCCTGCTTTGAACATGCATAACTCCCTGTTTGAGAGGAGCTACGCGCACTGTAAGATATCGACGGAAAACTCTTTCCGAGCCGACTAGTGTCGCAACCAGGGAGCCTAAAAGTGTGAAATGTTAGTCCATGGCCAATTGCGTGCCAGCACGGCGTCCCGTTAGTGGAAGGGCGTGGATGCTAGCGCTCGTGGAATCAGACTAGTGCGGATGCACCAAATCCCCTGGCAGCCGGAAGTCGAGGGCACCTGGGTGCGCCAGCACCGGGATGGTTTTGCAAGGAGCTGCGTGAACTGGAACTCCTGCTTTGAACAACCATAACTCCTATCCGAGAGGACTTACGCGAGCGTGCATGTTGCCTTGAGTGCTAGCACGCCGACCCCGACGTCTGGGTCCTGATGGAGCTCTTGCGTTTCGCGAGACCAGGCGGGCACAGCACGTGTCTAGATCGTCGCCGCGTCGCACCTCAGTTTCTCTCCTACCTCTTTCGGGCACACTGGCCGATCTATCCGGGCTACTGCCTTGGCCGACCGCTAGACTGGCTTGAAGCTTTCATCCGTGGCTGATTGCGTTCCTGCACGGCGTCCCGTAACTGAAAGTGTGTGGATGCCAACACTAGTGCAATCGACAAGTGCGGATGCGCTAGATCCCTGGCAGCCCAGAAGTCGAGCATGCCCGGGCAGTCTAGCACCGGGATGGTTTTGCGAGGAGTTGCGTGAACCAGCTCTCTTGCTTTGAATAGCCATAACTCCTCGTCCGAGAGGATTTACGCATGTTGTAAGATATCGACGGAAAGCCTTTCCGGGCCGGCCGACATCACAACTGGGGAACCCGATTGGGGGTGTCGATTTTTCTCAAAATCCTCTAATTCCACCTCTGATGGCCCTATTTTCGAAATTCTCTCTTGGATTTCTTGAGCGCTCCATTTGTTCTAG
Organism: Thlaspi arvense; assembly: GCA_911865555.2. NCBI lineage: Eukaryota > Viridiplantae > Streptophyta > Magnoliopsida > Brassicales > Brassicaceae > Thlaspi > Thlaspi arvense. Next base: position 24,416 of record CAJVSB020000456.1, on the reverse strand, counting down.
GAGTCCGTGCCTGGGGGGGTGCGTGTAGCCTCGGGCGCTAGCATACCGACCTTGGCGTCCGGGTCCCAATGGGGCTCATGCATTTCGTGGGACCAGGTGGGCCAGCACAGGTCTATAATGTTGCCGCGTTGTGCCTCCCTTTCTCTCCTGCCTCTTTCAATCACACTAGATGATATATCGAGCTATTACCTTGGTCGACCGCTGGACTGGCCTGAAATGTTAATCCATGGCCGATAGCGTGCCAGCATGGCATCCCGTAAGTGAAAGGGCGTGGATGCCTGCGCTCGTGCAATTAGACAAGTGCAGATGCGCCAGATCCCCTGGCGGCCCAGAAGTCAAGCATGCCCGGGCAAGGCAGCATCGGGATGGTTTTGCGAGGAGCTGTGCGAACCGGCACTCCTGCTTTGAGCAGCCATAAGTCCCTATACAAGAGATGTTATGCGCACCGTTAGATATCAACGGAAAGCCTTTTCTGGGCCGGCGGCATCGCAACTGGGGAACCCATTTGGGGGTGCTGATTTTCCTCAAAATCCACCGATTTTGCCTCCGATAGCCCTGTTTGGGAATTCACTTTGGGTTTCCAGTGCACTCCATTTGTTCTAGGAATTTGTGCCCGGGGTGGCTTGTTGCCTCGGGCGCTAGCATGTTGACCTTGGCATCCGGGTCCCGATGGAGCTCTTGCGTTCGGCGGGACTAGGCAGCTGCACCACGGGTCTAGAACGTCGCTATGTCACACCTCCTTTTCTCTCTTGCCTCTTTTGATCACACTGGTCGATCTATCCAGGCTGCTGCCCTAGCCGGCCGCTAGACAAGCCTGAAACATTCGTCCGTGGCTGGTTGCATGGTTGTATAGTGTCCGTAAGTGAAAAGGCGTGGATGCCAATGCTGGTGCAATCAGACTAGTGTGGATGTGCCAGATCCATGGCGGCCCGGAAGTCAAGCGCGCCTGGGTGGGGCGGCATCAGGATGGTTTTGCAAAGAGTTGCACAAACTAGCACTCTTGCCTTGAACAGCCATAACTCCCTATCAGAGAGGAGTTATGCGTGCCGTAAGATATCAACGAAAAGCTCTTTTTGGGGCGGCTGGTGTCGTAACTGGAGAACCCAATTGGGCTACCGATTCTCATCAAAATCCGCCGATTCGGCCTTCCACAGCCCAGTTTGGGAATTCTCCTTGTTGTTTTTTCGCGTTCCATTTGTTCTCAAAATCCATACCTAGGGGTGCGTGTGTTGCTTCGAGCGCTAGCATGCTAACCTCAACGTCGTATCGCAATGGAGCTCTTGCATTCGGCAATACCAAAAGCGCAGCATGGGTCTGAACATTGCCGCGTCGCACCTCCTTTTGTCTCCTGCCTCTTTCGATCACACTAGCCGATCTATCCAGGCTAATGCCTCAGCCAACTGCTGGACTGGCCTGAAACGTTCGTCCATGGCCGATTGTATGCTTGCACAGTGTCCCGTAAGTGAAAGGGCGCAGATGCCAATGCTGGTGCAATCAAACTAGTGCGGATGTGCTAGATCCCCTGTCGACCTAGAAGTCGAGCGCGCCCAGGCGGTTCGGCACTAGGATGGTTTTGTGAGGAGCTGTACGAACCGGCACTCCTGCTTTGAACAACCATAACTCCTTGTCGAGAAGAGTTACGCGCACCGTAAGATATCAACGGAAGGCTCTTTCTGGGCCGGTGGGCACCGTAATTGGGGAACCTGGTTGGGGCAGCCGATTTTCCTCAAAATCCACCCATTCGGCTTTCACAGCCTAGTTTGAGAATTCTCACTAGGGTTTCGAGGGACGCTCCATTTGCTATAGGAATCCATGCTTGGGGGCGCGCGTGTTACCTTGGGCGCTAGTGCGCCGACCTCGACGTCCAGGTGTCGATGGAACCCCTACGTTCGCAGGACCAGGTGAGGCAGCACGAGTCTAGAACATTGCCGCATCACACCTCCTTTTCTCCCCTGCCTCTTTCAATCACACTAACCTATCTATCCGGGCTACTACCCCGGCCGGTCGCTGGACTGGCCTGAAACGTTCGTACGTGGTTGATTGCATGGCAGCACATCATCCCAGAAGTGAAAAGGTGTGGATGCCAGCGCTGGTGCGATCAGACTAATGTAGATGCGCTGGATCCCCGTGCGGTCCGAATGTCGAGTGTGCTTGGGCGGGCTGGCACCAGGATGGTCTCGCGAGGAGCTGCACGAGCCGGCACTCTACTTTGAAGAGCCATAACTCCCTGTCCAAGAGCAGTTGCGCGCCGTTAGATATCGCAATAGGGGAACCCAGTGGGGGGTGCAGATTTTCCTCAAAATCCACCCATTCGGCCTCTGACACCCTGTTTGAGAATTCTCACTAGGGTTTCAACGCGCTCCATTTGTTCTGGGAATCTGTGCTCGAGGGCGCGCATGTTGCCTCGGGTGCTAGCGCCGACCCCGACGTCTAGTTTCCAATGGAGGTCCTACGTTCAGCGGGACCAGACAGGGGCGGCACGTGTTTAGAATGTCATCGCATCTCACATCCTTTTCTCTCCTGCCTCTTTCGATCACACTGGCTGATATATCTGGGCTACTACCCCAGCTGGCCGTTGGACTGGCCTAAAACGTTCGTCCGTGGCCGATTACGTGGCGGCACGGCGTCTCGTAAGTGAAAGGGTGGGGATGCCAGCGTTAGTGCGATCAGACTAGTGCGGACACACCAGATCAACTGGCAGCCCGGAAGTCAAGCGCGCTTGGGTGGGTCGGCACCAAGATGGTTTTACGAGGAGCTACACGAACTGACACTCCTGTTTTGAACTGCCGGAGAGGAGTTACGCGCCGTGAGGTATTAACGGAATGCTCTCTCTGGGCTGGCAAGCGTCGCAACTGGGGAACCAGGTTGGGGGCACCAATTTTCCCCAAAATCCATTAATTCAGCCTCCAACAGCCCTGTTTGGGAATTCTCTCTAGGGTTTTCAGTGCACTCCATTTGTTTTGGGAATCCGTGCCTAGGAGAGAGCGTGTTGCCTCGGGCGCTAGCATGCCAACCTCGATGTCCGGGACGCTGGAGCTTTGCGTTCAACAGGACTAGGCGGGTGCAGCACGGGTCTAGAACATCACTACATCGCACTTTCTTTTCTCTATTGCCTCTTTTGATCACACTAGCCTAGCTATACAAGCCACTGCCTCAGTTGATCATTGGATTGGCCTGAAACGTTCGTGAGTGGCCGATTGCGTGGTGGCACGGTATCCCGTAAGTGAAAGGGCACGGATACCAACGCTGGTGTGATCAGACTAGTGCGGACGCACCAGATTCCTTGGCGGCCGGAAGTCGAGCGTGCCCAGGTGGGCCAGCACTGGGATGGTTTTACGAGGAGCTATACGAATTGACACTCTTGCTTTGAACAGCCATAATTCCCTGTCCGAGAGGACTTACGCACGCCATGACATGTCGACGGAAAGCTCTTTTCGGGCCGGCCAGCGTCGCAATGGGTGAACCCAATTGGGGTTGCTGATTTTCCTAAAAATACACTGATTCGCCCTTCGACAGCCCTGTTTGGGATTCTCTCTTGGGTTTCCAACGTGCTGCATTTGTTCTAGGAATCAGTGCACGAGGCATGCGCGTTGCCTCTTGCGCGACCATGCTGACCTCGATGTCGGGTCCCGACGGAGCTCCATCATTTAGCGAGACTAGGTACGCACAGCACAGGTCTAGAACGTCGCCGCGTCGCTCCTCCTTTTCCCTCTTGCCTCTTTCGATCGTACTAGCTGATTTATTTGGGATACTGCCCCAGCTGGCCGGTGGACTGGCCTGAAACGTTTGTCCGTGGACGATTGCGTGGTAGCACAGCGTGTTGAAATTGAAAGGGCGTGGATTTAGACTAGTGCAGATGCGCCTAATCCCCTAGCAGCCCAGAAGTCGAGCGCGCCTGAGCAGGGCCGGCACAGGGATGGTTTTGCGAGGTGCTGCAGGAATCCGCACTCCTCCTTTAAATAGCTATAACTCCCTGTCTGAGAGGAGTTACACACATTATAATATATCAATGGAAATCTCTTTCTGGGCAGGCCGGCGTTGCAACTTGGGAACCCTTACTAGGGGAAATCCACCGATTCAGCCTCTGGCAGCCGTGTTTGGGAATTCTCTATCGGGATTCCAGCACGCTCCTTTTGTTCTAGGAATCCGTGCCTAGGGGTGTTCTTATTACCTCGTGTGTGAGGACGCTAACCCGACTTCTGAATCCCAACGGAGCTCCGGCGCTTGGCGAGACTAGGCAAGCGCAGCACGGGTCTAGATCGTCACCGCGTCGCACCTCTTTTCCTCTCCTGCCTTTTTCGATCGCACTGGTTGATCTATCAAGGCTAGTACCCTGCTGGTCGATGGACAGGCCTCAAATGTTCATCCATAGTGATTGCATGGCAGCACGGCTTCCCGAAAGTGAATGGGCGAGGATGCCAATGCTGGTGCGATCAAATAAGTGCTGACACTCCAGATACCCTGGTGGCCAGGAAGCATAACGTGCCCGAGCGAGGCGGGCACTGGATGGTTTTGCAAGGAGCTACGTGAACCAACACTCCTGCTTTGAACAGCTATAACTCCCTGTCCAAGAGGAGTTACGCGTGCCATAAGATATTAACGGAAAGATCTTTCCGGGCTGGCCAGCGTCGCATCTGGGGAACCGTTGGGGTTGCTGATTTTCCCCAAAATCCACCGTTTCGTCCTCTGACGACCTTGTTTGGAAATTCTCCCTCGGGTTTCCAGCGCGCTCCATTTGTTCTAGGAATTCGTGCCTGGGGCGCGCATTTTTCCCCAAGCACGACCATGCTGACCTAACGTTTGGTTCCATACGAAGCTCCATCTTTCAGCGGGGCCAGGCAGGCGCAACACAGGTCTAGAACGTCGCTGCATCACACCTCTTTTTCTTTCCTGCCTCTTTCGATCGCACTGGCCGATCTATCCAAGCTACTGCTCCAGTCGATGGATGGACGAGTCTCAAATGTTCATCCATGGCTGATTGCGTGGCAACACGGCGTCCTAAAAGTGAATGGGCGAGGATGCCAGCGCCGGTGCGATCAAACAAGTGCTGACACTTTAGATACCTTGGTAGCTAGGAAGCCTAGTACGCCCGGGCGGGGCCGGCACCGGAATGATTTTGTGAGGAGCTACGCGAACGGCACTCCTGCTTTAAACAGCCATAATTCCTTGGCTGAGAAAGGTTACATGCACCATAATATATAGACGAAAATCTCATTCCAGGCCAGTCGGTGTCACAACTGGGGAACTCGATTGGGTTGCTAATTTTCCTCAAAATCCACCGATTTGGCCTTTGACAGCCCTATTTGGGAATTCTTCCTCAGGTTTCCAGTGCACTCCATTTGTTCAGGGAATTCGTGCCTCAACGTCCACGTTCTAACGTCCGCGTCCCGATGGATATCTGACGTTCGACAGGACAAGGTGGGTGCTATACGGGTCTCGAAACTCGCCGTGTTGCACCTCCTTTTCTCTTCGGCCTCTTTCGCTCGCACTGGCAGATATGTCCAGGTTCCACCCTAGCCAGCCGCTGTACTACCCTGAAATGTCCATCCGTGGCAGATTGCGTGGCGGCACGGCGTCCCGAAAATGACACAGCGTGAATGCCAGTGCTGGTAATATCACACTAGTGTAGACGTGCCAGATCTCTTGGTGGCTCAAAAGTCGAGCATGCCTAAGTGGGGTCGACACTAGGATGGTTTGGTGAGGAGCTACGCGAACTGGCACTCTGCTTTGAACAGCCATAACTCCCTGTCTGAGAGGAGTTACGCATGTCGTAAGAGCTCGACAGAAAGCTCTTTCCTAGCGGCCGGCATCGCAACAGGAGAACCCGATTGGGGGTGCCGATTTTGCTCAAAATCCACCAATTCGGCCTCTGACTGCCCTATTTGGGAATTCTCTCTCAGGTTTCCATTGCACTCCATTTGTTCTAGGAATCCGTGCCTCGGGTGCGTGTGTTGCCCTAGGCGCAACCACGCGAACCCCAACGTCCGAGTCCGACACAAGTTTTGTCATTCGACAGGACCTGATGGGTGCAGCACTAGTCTTGAACGTCACTGTGTCGCACCTCCTTTTCTCTCTTGCCCCTTTCAGTCGCACTGGACGATATATTTGGGCTACTGCCCCAGCTGGCCATTGGACTAGCCTGAAACGTTCGTCTATGGCCGATTGCAGGGCAGCATGGCATCCTAAAAGTGAAAGGGGGTGGATGCCAGTGCTGGTGCAATCAGACAAGGGCTGACACTCTAGGTACATTGACGACTAGGAAGCCTAGCACCGGGGCGGAGCTGACACCGAGATGGTTTTGCAAGGTGCTGAGCGAACTGGCACTCCTACTTTGAACAGCCATAACTCCTGTCAGAGAGGAGTACGCGCGTTGTAAGATATCGACAAAAAGCACTTTCCAGGCCGGCCGGAATCACAACTATAGAACACGGTTAGGGGTGCTGATTTTCCCTAAAATCCACCAGTTTGGGAATTCTCTCTCAGATTTCCAGCACACTCTCTTTGTTCTAGGAATCTATGCTCCGGCGCCCGCTTGTTGCGTCAAGCGCGAGCTCACCGACCTCGACGTTTGAGTCCAGACAGATCTCTGACATTCGGTGAGACTAGGGGGGCGCAACACGGGTGTAGAACATCGTCGCACCTCCTTTTCTCTCCAACCTCTTTCGATTGCACTGGCTGATATATCCAGGCTACCGCCCTAGCTTGCCATTGGACTGGCTTGAAACGTTCGTCCGTGGCCGATTGCGTGGCGGCACGGCATCCCGAAAGTGAAAGGGTGCAAATTTTGGCGCTGGTGCGATCAGACTACGGCAGACGGGCCAGATCCCTTGGCGGCCCGGAAGTTGAGCATGCCTAGGCATTGCCGGCACTAGGATGGTTTTGTGAGGAGCTGCGCGAACCAGCACTCCTGCTTTGAACAGCAATAACTCCCTGTCCAAGAGGAGTTACAGCGCCGTAAAATATCGACAGAAAGCTCTTTCTGGGCCGGCCAGCGTCGCAACTGGGGAACCTATTAGGGTTGCTGATTTTCATCAAAATCCACTGATTCGGCCTCCAACAGCCCTGTTTGGGAACTCTTTCTTGGGTGTCCAGCGTGCTCCATTTGTTCTAGGAATCCATGCCCAGGGCGCGCGTGTTGCCTCATGTGCGACCAAACCGACGTCAACGTCCAAGTCCCGACAGAGCTCCATCTTTCGGTGGGACCAGGCAGGCGCAACGCAGGTCTAGAACGTCGTTGTGTCGCACTTCCTTTTCTCACCTACCTTTTTCAATCGTATTGGCCGATTTATTCGGGCTATCGCCTAGCCGGCTGCTGGATAGCCTGAAACGTTCATCCGTGGATGATTGTGTGGTGGCATGGCATGTCGAAAATTTAAGGGCACGAATACTGGTGCCAGTGCGATTAGACTAGTGTGGACACGCCAGATCCCCTGGTGGCCTGGAAGTCGAGTGCGCCCTGGTGGGGCTGGCACCAGGATGGTTTTGCGAGGAGCTGCACGAACTGGAACTCCTGCTTTGAATAGCCATAACTCTCTATCTAAGAGGAGTTATGTGCGCCGTAAGATATTGACGAAAAGCTCTTTATGGGCTGGCGGCGTTGCTAGGAAACCCAATTGGGGTTGCTGATTTTCCTTAAATCCACTAATTCGGCCTCCGACGGCACTATTTGGGAATTCTCCCTCGGGTTTCTAGCGCACGCCATTTGTTCTCAGAATCTGTGCCTCAGGGCGCACGTGTTGCCTCAGGCGCGAGCACGCCGACCTCAACGCCTGGTTCTCGACGGTTCTCTAACGTTCGACGGGACTAGGTGGCGCAACATGGCTCTAGAACTTTTCCGCGTCACGCCCCTTTCTTTCCTGCCTCTTTCGATTGCACTGGCCAATATATCTAGGCTACTGCCTTAGCCGACTGTTGTACGGACCTGAAACGTTCATCCGTGACCAATGGCGGCAAAGTGTCCTGAAATTGAAAGGGCACGGATATTGGTGCTAGTGCGATCAAACTAGTGTGGACGCACCTAATTGCCTGGCAACCTAGAAGTCGAGTGCGCCAGGGCGGGGCCAGCACAGGGATGGTTTTGCGAGGTGCTGCACGAATTGGCACTCTTTTTTTGAATAGCCATTAACTCTCAGCCCGAGAGGAGTTACGCATGCCATAAGATATTGACGAAAAAGAACTGGGTGGGCTGGCGTCAAAACTGTGGAACCCGGTTGGGGGTGCCAATTTTCCTCAAAATCCACCGATTCAACCTCTAACGGCCTTGTTTGGGAATTCTCAGGTTTCTAGCACTCTTCTTTTGTTCTAGGAATCCATTCATGGGGGCACGCGTGTTGCCTCGTGTGCGAGCATGCCAACCCAAACGTTTAAGTCCCAACGGAGCTCCTGTGCTTGGCGGGACCATGAAGGCACAGCATGGGTCTAGAACGTCAACACGTCGCACCTCTTTTTTTCTCTTGCCTTTTCTGATCGCACTGGCGATCTATTCAGGGTACCGCCCCGGTCGGCCGTTGGACATGCCTCAATCATTCATCCATGGCCGATTGCGTGGCAGCACGGCGTCCCAAAAGTGAATGGCGAGGATGCCAGCACTGGTGCGATCAGACAAGTGCTGACGTTCTAGATACCCTAGCGGCCAGGATGCCTAGTGCGCTCGCGCGGGGTTCGCACTGGGATGGTTTTTGCGAGGACTTGCGCGAATCGGCACTCCTGCTTTAAACAAGCATAACTCCTTACCCGAGAGGAGTTACGCGCGATGTAAGATATTGACGAAAGTTCCTTCCAGGCTGGCCAGCATCGCAACTGGGGAACCCAATTTGGGTTGCTGATTTTCCTTAAAGTCCACTAATTCAGCCTCCGACGGCCCTGTTTGGGAATTCTCCATCGGGTTTCCAGTGTGCTCCATTTGTTCTAGGAATTTGTGCCCAGCACGCACGAGTTGCCGCAGGCGCGAGCACACCGACCTCGACGCCGATTCCCAATGGATCTTCGACGTTCAATGGGACCAGGTGCGCGCAGCACAGGTCTAGAACATTTTTGCATGCGCCTCTTTTTCTCTCCTGCCTCTTTCGATCGCACTAGCCTATATATTTGGGCTGCCGCTGTACTGGCTTGAAACGTTCGTCCATGGCCGATTGCACGGCGGCATAATGTCCCAAAAGTGAAAGGGCCCAGATACCAGTGCTGGTGCGATCAGACTAGTGCGGACGCACATGATCCCCAAGCAGCCCAAAAGTCGAGCGCGCCAAGGAGGGGCTGGCAAAAGGATGGTTTGCGAGGAGCTGCGCAAATCGACACTCCTTTGAACAGCCATAACTCCCAGTCCAAGAGGAGTTACACACGTCATAAGATATCGACGAAAATCTCTTTTCCGAGCGGGCCGACGTCGAAACTGTGGAACCCGGCTGGGGGTGCCGATTTTCCTCAAAATCCACTGATTCGGCCTCCAACATCCTTGTTTGGGAATTCTCTCTCAGGTTTCTAGCATGCTCATTTTGTTCTAGGAATTCATCCACGAGGGCGCGCATGTTGCCTGGTGCGCGAGCACGCCAACCCTCACGTTTGAATCCCAACGGAGCTCCGGCGCTTGGCAGGACTAGGCAGGTGCACAGGTCTAGAACATCGCCGCGTTGCACCTCTTTTTTCTCTCTTACCCTGACGTTCGAGTTTCCAGCACACTCCTATAGTTCTGGGAATCCGTACACAGGGGCGCACATGTTGCCTCATCCACGACCACGTTGACCTAGATGTCAGAGTTCGAACGGAGCTCTGGCGCTCGGTGGGACCAGGCAGGCATATCATGGGTCTAGAACGTCGTCGCGTCGCACACTTTTCTCTCCTCCCTATTTCAATCGCAATAGTTGATCTATCTGGGCTACTGCCCCAGCCGGCCATTGGACAAACCTCATTCGTTCATCCATGGCCGAGTGTGTGGCAGCACGGCGTCCCAAAACTGAATGGACAAGGATGCCAGCACTGGTGCGATCAGACAAGTGCTGATGCTCCAAATACCCTGGTGGCCAGGATGCCTAGCGTGCCCGGGCAGGGCCGGCACCGAAATGGGTTTTCAAGGAGTTGCACGAACCGGCACTCCAACATTGAACAGCCATAACTCGCCGTCCGAGAGGAGTTACGCGTGCCTTAAGATATCGGCGAAATGTTCTTTCCGGGCCAGTCGACATCGCAACTGGGGAATTCGATTGGGGTTGCATATTTTCCTAAAAATCCACCAATTCGGCCTCTGACGGCCCTGTTTGGGAACTCTCTCTTGTGTTTCTAGCGCGCTCCATTTGTTGAAAGAATCCGTGATCGGGGCGCACGTGTTGCATCCTGCGCAACCATGCAAACCTCGATGTCTAGGTCCCGACGGAGCTCCATCATTTGGCGAGACCAGGCAGGCACAACATGGATCTACAACGTTGTCGCGTCGCACCTCCTTTTCTCTCCTGCCTCTTTCAATCGCACTGGTTGATATATCTGGGCTATCGCAGCAACCGGCCACTGGATTGGCCTAAAACTTTCATTCGTGTATGATTGCGTGGCGGCTCAACATGTTGAATGTGAAAGGGCACGAATACCGGTGCTGGTGCGATCAAACTAGTGCAGACGCGCCAGATCCGCTGGCAGCCCAGAAGTTGAGTGTGCCCGGGCGGGGCCGGCACATGGATGGTTTTGCGAGGAGTTGCGTGAATTGGCTCTCCTACTTTGAATAGCCATAACTCCCTGTCCGAGAGCAATTACACGGGCCGTAAGATATCGACAGAAATCTCTTTCCAGGCGAGCCGATGTCGAAACTGGGGAACCTGGCTGCGGGCAACGATTTTCCTCAAAATCCACCGATTCGGCCTCTGACGTCCTTGTTTGGGAATTCTCTCTCAGGTTTCTAGCACGCTCATTTTGTTCTAGGAATTCGTCCACGAGGGCGCGCGTGTTGCCTAGTGCGCGAGCACGCCAACCTTGACGTTTGAATCCTAACGGAGCTCCGGCACTTGGCAGGACTAGGTAGGCGCAACACGGGTCTAGAACATCGCCGCATTGCACCTCGTTTTCTCTCTTACCTCTTTCAATCGCACCGGCCGATCTATTAGGGCTACCGCCCTGGCCAGCCATTGGACAGGCCTCAAACGTTCATCCATCGCCGATTGCGTGGCGGCACGGCGTCTCGATAGTGAATGGACGAGGGTACCAGCGCTGGTGCGATCAGACAAGTGTTTACGCTGTAGATACCCTAGTGGCCAGGATGCCTAGCACCCGGGCGGGGTCGGCACCGGGATGGTTTTGCGAGGAGCTACGCGAACCGGCACTACTGCTTTGAACAGCCATAACTCCTAGTTCGAGAAGAGTTACGCGTGCCGTAAGATATCGATGAAAAGTTTTTTCCAGGCCGGCCGACGTTGCAACTGGGGAACCCGATTTGGGTTGCTAATTTTCCTCAAAATCCACCGATTCAACCTCTAACGTTCCTGTTTGGGAACTCTCTCTTGGGTTTCTAGCGCACTCCATTTGTTCTAAGAATCCGTGCCCAGGGCATGTATGTTGCCTCAAATGCGAGCACGCTGGCCCCGACGTCCGGGACCCGACAGATCTTTGACTTACGGCGAGATCAGGTGGGTGCAACACAGGTCTATAAAGTCTCTACACCACACCTCCTTTTCTCTCCTGCCTCTTTCGATCGCACTGGTCGATATATCTAGGCTACTGCCCTAGCTGACTATTGTACTAGCCTGAAATGTTTGTATGTGGCTAATTGCATGGTGACATAACATCCCGAAAGTAAAAGGGTGTGGATGCTGGCGCTGGTAAGATCAGACTAGTGTGGACGCGCAAGATCCCCTGGCAGCCCGAAAGTCAAGCGCGCCCAGGCTGGGCCGGCACAATAATAGTTGTGTGAGAAGCTGCGCGAATCCACACTTCTGCTTTGAACAGCCTAACTCCCTGTTTGAGATGAGTTACGCGCGTTGTAAGATATCAACGAAAATCACTTTCCGAGCAGCCCAGCATCGAAAATGTGAAACCCGACTGAGGTGCCGATTTTCGTCAAAATCCATCGATTCGGCCTTCGACACCTGGTTTGGGAATTCTCTCTCAGGTTTCCAGCATGCACCTTTTGTTCTTGGAATCCGTGCATGGGGAGCGCGTGTTGCCTCGTGCATAAGCGCGCCGACCCCGATGTCCGAGTCTCAACGGAGCTTCGGCGCTAGGCGGGACCATGCGGGCGCAGCACGGGTCTAGAACGTCATCGCGTAGCACCATTTTTTCTTTCCTGCCTCTTTCAATCACAGTGGGCGATCTATCTGGGCTATCGCCCCGGTCGGCTGTTGGACTGGCCTCAATCGTTCATCCATGGCCTATTGCGTGGCAGCATGGCGTCCCAAAAGTGAATGGGCGAGGATGCCAGCACTGATGCGATCAGACAAGTGCTGACGCTCCAGATACCCTTGCACCCAGGATGTCTAGCGCGCCCGGGGCGAGGCCGGCACTAGGATAGTTTTGCGAGGAGCTACGTGAATCGGCACTCCTACTTTGAACAGCCATAACTCCTTGTCTGAGAGGAGTTATGCGATTCTTAAGATATCGACGGAAAGTTCTTTCCGGTCCCACCAGCGTCGCAACTGCGGAACCCAATTGGGGTTGTTGATTTTCCTCCAAATCCACCGATTCAGCCACCGATGGCCCTATTTGAGAACTCTCTCCTGGGTTTCCAGTGTGCTCCATTTGTTCCAAGAATCTGTGATCAGGGTGCACATGTTGCCTTGTGCGCAATCACGCCGACCTCGACGTCCAAGTCCTGACAGAACTCCATCGTTCGGCGAGACCAAGCAGGCACAGCACAAGTCTAGAACATTGCCGTATCGCACCTCTTTTTCTCTCCCGCGTCTTTCGATCACATTGGCCTATATATCTGGGCTACCGACCCAACCGGCCGCTGAACTGGCCTGAAACGTTCATTTGTGGCCGATTATGTGGCAACATGGCATGGATGCCAGCGCTGGTGCGATCAGACTTAGGCAAACGTGCTAGATCCCTTGGCGGCCCAGAAGTCGAGCACGCGTAGGCGGCGCAGGCACCCGAATGGTTTTGTGAGGAACTGCATGAATTGGCACTCCTGCTTTGAACAGCCATAACTCCCTGTTTGAGAGGAGTTACGCGCGCCGTAAGATATCGACGAAAAGCTCTTTCAGGGTCGGCTGGCATCACAACTGGGGAACCTGGTTTGGGGTGCCGATTTTCCTCAAAATCTTCTGATTCGGCCTCCGACAGCCCTATTTGGGAATACTCTCTTAAGTTGCCAGCACACTCCATTTGTTCTAGGAATCCGTGCCTAGGGTGTGCGTGTTCCTCGTGTGCGACCACGTCGACCCTGACGTTCAAGTCTTGACGGAGCTCCATCGTTCAGCGGGACCAGGCCGGTGTAGCACTAGTCTAGAACGTCACCACGTCGCACCTCCTTTTCTCTCCTACCTCTTTTGATGATACTGGCTGATTTATCCGGGCTACTGCCCCAGCTAGCCGTTGGACTGGCCTAAAACGTTTGTCCATGGACGATTGCGTGGTGGCACAACATGCTGAAAGTGAAACGGCGTAGATACCAGTGTCGGTGCGGTCAGACTAGTGCGGACGCGGCAGATCCCTTGGCAACCCGAAAGTCAAGCGCACCTGGGCAAGGCCGGCACAGGGATGGTTTGCGAGGAGCTACGCGAATCGGCACACTTGCCTTGAACAGCCATAATTCCCCATCCGAGTGGAGTTATGCGCGTCGTAAGATATCGACGGAAAGCTCTTTCCGGGTTAGCTGGCATCGCAACTAGGGAACCCAATCAAGGTTGCTGATTTTCCACAAAATTGACTGATTCAGCCTCCGACAGCCCTATTTGGAAATTCTCCCATGGGTTTCCAACGCGCACCAATTGTTCTAGGAATCCATGCCCTAGGGTGAGCGTGTTGCCTCGGCGCGAGCACGCCAACCCTGACGTCTGGGTCCCAACGGATCTCCAAGGTTTGGCGGGACCAGGTGGGCACAACACAGGTCTAGAACATCTTCACATTGTACCTCCTTTTCTCTCTTGCCTCCTTCGATCGCACTAGCCGATATATCCGGGCCACCACCCTAGCCGGCCGCTGTACTGGCCTGAAACATTCATCCGTGGCCGATTGTGTGGTGGCATGGTGTCCCGAAAGTGAAAGGACGCGGATGACGGCGCTGGTAAGATCAGAGTAGTGTGGGGGCACCAGATCGCTGGGCGGGGCCAGCACGGGATGGTTTGGCGAGGAGTTCAACGAACCGAAACTCTTGCTTTGAATAGCCATAACTACCTATCCGAGAGGAGTTAAGCTCGCCGCAAGATATCGATAGAAAGCTATTTCCAGGTTGGCCGGCGTCACAATGGGAGAACTTGATTGGGGGCGCCAATTATCCTCCAAGTCCAGCTTTTGACCTTCGATGGCCCTGTTTAGGAATTCTCTCTCAGGTTTTTAGCGCGCTCCATTTGTTCTAGGAATTCATGACCGAGGGGCGCATGTTGCCCTGGGCGTGACCACGCTGACCCGAGTCCGGGCCCAATAAAGCCCCATCGTTCGGCGGCACCAGGCAGGCGCAGCATGGGTCTAGAACATCTCTACGTCGCACCTCCTTTTCTCTCTTGCCTCTTTCAATCGCACTAGCCGATATATCAGGGCTACCACCCCAGCCGTCCGCTAGACTGGCCTGAAACGTTCGATTGTGGACGATTGCGTGGAGGCGCAACATGCCGAAAGTGAAATGGCGCGGATACCAGTGCTGCTATGATCAGACTAGTGCAGACGCGCTAGATCCCCTGGTAGCCGGAAGTTGAGCATGCCCAGGCAGGGCCGGCACAGGGTTGGTTTTGCGAGGAGCTATGCGTATTGGCATCCCTGCTTTGAACAACCATAACTCCCTGTCCGAGAGTAGTTACGCACGTCGTAAGATATCGACGGAAAGCTCTTTCGAGGCCAGCAGGCCTCGCAATGGGGGAACCAATCGAGGGTGCTAGTTTTCCTCAAAATCCACCGATTCGGCACCTGACGGCCCTGTTTGGGAAATCTCCCTCAGGTTTCCAACATGCTCCAATTGTTCTAGGAATCTATGCCTTGGGGCACGCGTGTTGCCTCGGGCACGAGCATGCCAACCCTGACGTCCGGTTCCCGACAAAGCTCTATCATTCAGTGTGACCAGGCGGGCGTAGCACAAGTGTAGAACGTCACTGCATCGCACCTCCTTTTCTCTCTTGCCTCTTTCGATCGCACTGGCCGATATATCCAGACTACTGCCCCAGCTGAACGCGGGACTGGCCTGAAACGTTCGTTCGTGCACGATTGCGTGGCGGCACAACGTCTCGAAAGAGAAAGGGCATAGATATCGAAACTAGTGCGATCAGACTAGTGTGTATGCACGAGATCCCTTGGCAGCCCTGAAGTCGAGCGCGCCCCAGCAGGGCCAGCACTGGAATGGTTTTGCGAGGAGCTACGTGAAGCAGCGCTCCTGCTTTCAACAACCATAACTCCTCATCGAAGAGGAGTTACGCCCGCCATAAGATATCGACAAAAAGCCCTTTTAGGGCAAGCCGGTGTCACAATGGGGGAACTGGATTGGGGTGCCGATTTCCTCAAAATCTATCAATTCAGCCTCCGACGGGCCTGTTTTGGAATTCTCTCTCAGGTTTCCAGTGTGCTCCATTTGTTGTAGGATTCCGTGCATGGGGCGCGCATGTTGCCCCAGGCACGACCACGCCGACCCCAACATCCGGGTCCCAATAAAGCTCTGTCGTTTGGCGAGACCAGGCGGGCCTAGCATGGGTCTAGAACGTTGCCGCGTCGCACCTCCTTTTCTCTACTGCCTCTTTCGATCGCATTGACCGCTATATCTGGGCTACCACCTAGTCGGCTGCTGGATTGGCTTGAAACGTCCGTCCATGGACGATTGCGTGGCGGCACGGCATCCCGAAATTAAAAGGGCGTGGATACCGGTGCTGGTGTGATCAAACTAGTGCAGACACGTCAGATCCCTTGGCAGCCTAGAAGTCGAGCGCACCTGGGTGGGGCCGGCACAAGGATGGATTTGCGAGGAGCTGCGTGAATCGGCACTCCTACTTTGAATAGCCATAACTCCCTGTCTGAGAGGAGTTATGGCGCACCGTAAGATATCAATGGAAATCTCTTTCCGGGCCGGTCGGTGTCGCAACTAGGGAACCCAGTTAGGGTGCCGATTTTCCTCAAAATCCACTGATTTGGCCTCCAACAAGCTAGTTTGGGAATTCTCTCTTGGCTTTCCAACGTGCTCCATTTTTTCTAGGAATCCATGCCAGGGTCGCGCGTGTTGCCTCAGGTGCGACCACGACATCCCCGACATCCAGTTCCCAACAGAGATCGGTCATTCAACAGGACCAAGCAAGCGCAGCACGGTCTAGAACGTCACTGCGTCGCACCTCCTTATCTCTCTGCCTCTTTCGATCGCACTAGTTGATATATCTGGGCTACTGCCCCAGCTGGCTACTGGACTATTGCCCCAGCTGGCTACTGGACTGGCCTAAAACTTTCGTTCTAGGCTGATTGCATGGCGGCACGGCGTGCTGAAAGTGAAAGGGCGTGGATGCCTGCACTAGTACGATTAGACAAGTGATGAAGCTATAGATACCTTGGTGGCCAGGAAGCCTAGCGCCTGGGCAGGTCGGCATTGGATGGTTTTGCGAGGAGCTGTGCGAAACGGCACTCTTGCTGTGAACAGCCATAACTCCCTATCAAATAGGAGTTACACACGCTAAAAGATATTGATGAAAAGCTCTTTCCGGATCGGCTAGAGTCGCAACTGTCGAACCTAGTTGGGGCTGCTATTTTCCTCAAAATCCACCGATTCAGCCTCCGACAACCCCGTTTGGGAATTCTCTATTGGGTTTCCAGTGTGCCCCATTTGTTTCAGGAATACGTGCCAAGGGGCGCGCGTGTTTCTTCGAGCACGAGCACACCGACCCCGACTTCTGGGTCCCGACAGAGCTTCGATGTTCGGCGGGACCAGGTGGGCACAGCACGGGTCTAGAACATCGTCGCGTCGCACCTCCTTTTCTCTTCTGCCTCTTTCGATCGCAGTAGCCGATATATCCAGGGCACCATTTCAGCCAGCCGCTGGACTGGCCCGAAACGTTTGTCTGTGGTCAATTGCGTGGCGGCACAGTCTCTCGAAAGTGAAAGGGCACGGATGCCAACGCTGGTGCAATCAGACATGTGCGGACGAGCCAAATCCCCTGGGGTTTCGGAAGCCTAGCGCGCCAGGGCAGGGCCGGCATCGGGATGCTTTTGCGAGGAGTTGCACGAACCGGCACTCCTTCTTGGAACAGCCAAAACTCCCTGTCTGAGAGGAGTTACACGCGTTGTAATATATCGATGAAAATCTCTTTTCGGCCTGGCCTGCGTTGTAACTAGGGAACCCGGTTGGGGGTGCTGATTTTCCTCAAAATCCACCAATTTGGCCTCTGACGGCCCCGCTTGGGAATTCTCTCTCGAGTTTACAGCGTGCTCCATTTGTTCCAAGAATCCGTGCCTGGGGGCGCATGTGTTGCCTCTTACGCTAGCACGCCGACCCCGGCGTCCGGCTCCCAACAGAGCTCCGGTGTTCAGCGGGAGCAGGCATGTACAGCACGGGTCTAGAACGTCGCGTCACGTCCTCCTTTTCTCTCCTGCCTCTTTCAATCGTACTGGCCGATCTATTTGGGCTACCGCCTTGGCCAGCCACTAGACTAGCCTGAAACGTTCGTTCGTGGCCGATTGTGTGGCGGCACAACGTCCCAAAGGTGAAAGGCCACAGATGCCAGTGCTGGTGCGATCAGACAAGTGTGGAAACGCCAGATCCCCTGGCAGCCCAAAAGCCTAGCTCCCTTGGGTAGGGCTGGCACTAGGATGGTTTTGCGAGGAGTTGCGCGAATCGGCACTCTTGCTTTGAACAACCATAACTCCCTGTCCTAGAGGACTTACGCACGTCGTAAGATATTGACAGAAAGCTATTTCTTGCTTTGAACAGCCAAAATCCAACGATTCAGCCTCTGACATCCCTGTTTGGGAATTGTCACTCGGGTTTCCAATGCGCTCCATTCGTTCTAGGAATCAGTGTTGTAAAGGTTCCTGTTGAGCTCTCTGATCTGCTGTTCCCAGTTGATACCTCTAACCAGGGCTAAGTTATTCCCTAACTTGATGTGACGAAGCTGGTACCCTTCACAGGGTTGCAGATCATGAGATTGTTTCCAGGTCGATGTTGCTAAATGCAATAAGGTTTAGTTGATTCTCTACCTGAAAAACTGAAAGGCTATTCAATTTGTTTATGAAAACATGTCTCGTATTCCAACACCTCCCAGGTTGTCTAAATCAGACTCTCTTAGTTCTTCTTCTTCCTTCTCTCGTACTTCATTCGCAAAACTTGAATCTCTTTATGAGATCAATTGCCTACCAGATGACTCTATAATCCCTGTTTCTGAACTTCCCATCATGAACCCATATACTACTTTTTCTAAACCGCAAACTCAAAATCTTTTCAAAAAATCTGTAAAAACTCTTCTTCCTTCCAAAAAATCCCTAGTCAAGGAATATATGTCCAAGCCACTAGCTTTGACAAGCATCTCCTTCCAGCTACTGAAAAAGAACAGTTTCTCTCGATAGAAATACCGTCTCATTTCCCTGCCCACTAGCAGCAACAAGGTTACACCCATATCCATTTTGGAGCTATCCGTATAGCTCTCACCTTCCATGGCAGAAAAGGTCTCCAACTACATCTCGTATAGCGTTGCTTGACTCCAGATTTCCTCAGTATCAACATGCTGTTATTGACACGTTCATGGCTACACTTCATTATCAGTTGGTGTACAGAGTACAGAACCATGCTCTTGATTTTGCTACACCCAAATCCTCTTCTGATGCTCTTCTCATTACGGTAGATACTCCTGATAATCTACCTACATGCACCTTTGTGCCCAGACAGATCACCAGAACAGAACTCCTGACGCTTATGCCAGACTCATGGGTGACTACTTATGAAAAAACTCACCAACAGCCTAAACAAGCTCAACCAATCCAGTCTGCTGAACCAAGTTTCAGAAAGAACTCCGATGGTACCGTGGACATCACTTTCAAGAAACAGACAGAAGCTCCTGCTCCATCCTGTTTTTCTACACAAATTGATGATTTCCTCTATCCACCCCGAAGCATTCAAGGTTTTACCTCTGAAGGTGAACCTATTGAGTCCAGCAGAACCAATCAAGACCCTTGATTGACCCTCAAAAAATTGTTGATGCCCCTCTTATGTTGATTCATATCATCCATACAACTTGTATGTCATTGGCACGACCCTACAAACCCTGTTTTGTCTGTCATTTGCATGGCAAGAACTTCATCTCTCAGTTCATAATCCTTTCAATTTGGACTGTAGATGCCCTGCTTGCAGAATAGACCCCTGTTATGACTCACATGAGTCAGATACTTCCCCCAAAATATCCAAACCCTCTTCAGGTGTTCTTTTACTTTCCCTTTAACCAGTTCAGATGATGATGCTGATGATGAAGCACCCCTGTTCATTGTTTCAGAAGAAAGAAACGTCAGGATCCCCTTTTTCACAAATATGAAAATGGAGATTCCACTTATGGCACTCTTGGCCAACCCTCTGGAAAGTATGACTTCATTGTCTGCTATTCTGGTCCTTCCAGAAGCTACATCCCTCTCCCTCCTTCAGGATGGGATGATGATGATTCTTCCTCTTCCTCTTTAGCTGTTTCACCAAAACCACAGTCTCGAACCTCCACAAAGAAACAGTACCTCCAAGAATGGAAGAAAAAATGCAGCTCCTCTGTTCCCTCCCCTGTCCAGCAGCCAACAACCCCTTTGATTGCTGTAATTAACACCACCTCTAATAACACTGTCTCGTCCTATGAGTCAGAGTTCCCTCCTCTTGAACCTCATGACCACCCTCCAACCAGAACCTCATATGCATGGAAAATCCAAACTCCCATAACCAGACACCCAGATGGTTCTACCTGCCTACCTCTACAGTAGAAAAAGTCCTCAACTGGCAATCTGCGAATGCAATTGCTCAGAACAGAATCCTCACCAGAATTGATCAAAGAACTTCCAAGTTGGAACAATCTGTTGAAAAGCTCTCTCAACAACTCACCCTTATGAGTTACGCCAAAACCGCATTCTTGAGCTTCACAACCAGATTATGCTAAAGATTGATGCTGGTGAAAATTTCTATTCTCTTGAAAAGGAGATTATAAGATTGCAGCAAGATCTTCCACACCTTACCCCCCCAGAATCCAAACAGAAAGACAAAGCCCCTGTTATTTCTGACCCTTATTTAAAACAACCGTTCATTTCTCTAGAACCTACACCATCCTTGTCCTCCTCTTATTCAGGATTTGCTCAACCCCTGAAAGAACCCCTGAATATATGCTCGGAATAATTACTGAAGCCCAACTAGCAGCTTATCGAAAATCTTTTGGAGACTCCAAAGATCTTCTGCAATATGCTCGCCTTTCAAAGAAAAAATCTTCTAAGGCCCTAGAATCATCCTCCTCCTCAACTACCAAATTACCCAAACCTACTGTGTTTTCCAAAGAATTGATAAACAGCCAAAACCCCAGTTCATGGCTAATTTTGTACCAGACCCCAGCATTTCCTGATGATTTAGAATCTAGTCAAGGTTCTAATCCTCTTGTGCCAGACTCCCTTCCTTCAACCGCACCTGAAATCCAAACCCCTAGACCACCTCCTCAGTTTATCCTCCACAACCTAAACAGATGTTCTTTTTAGATGACTCTCCTGTTTCTCTTTGGAGAACAAAGTTACAAGAAATGAGTTCTTGGTGTCATTCTGAAATGCAAAGACCAGACACCACCGTTACCACAGTCTTACCCAATTTGTTTTAAATTCACTGGTATTCTGAAAGATTGGTGGGAATCTCTTAGCGCATACAAACACCAGCAGTTTTTCATTGCCGCCTCAGTTGATGTTCTTATGGCTACTCTTTACATGGAATTCTTGGTAGTCCTGACCACCATACAGAAATTGCCAGACAAGAACTCTTCAAAATGAAGTGTTGCTCTTATCATCCGAAAGATCTTGAGAAACACTATCAGAATTTTGTTAAGAGGTATTACATCCTCAATGGTCCCAATGATATAAACCTCAGACAGGTTTACCTCTCCTCTGTCCCTGAACCCCTCATGCAAGAAACCATCAAATCCCTCCACACACACAAAACTGAACCATTGTTGATCTATCTCTTGGAGACATTCATCAGAATGTTCTCAGATCCCTCCAATCCCTTTGTTCTTAGCATAAATTCCAAAAACAAATATCCCAGCTTGGCCCTAAAATTGTTCGCTCCTGTGAAAACCTTCTTTACAGATAAAATGCAAACATGACAAATTTTGCGATTGTCCAACCAAAAAACTTTCTCATCACAGAAGATTCAGACGAAGAAAGTTCAAGTCTGAAAAACCAACCCGCAGAAAATTCAAGATGAAATGGTTCTACAAAAAAGCTTCAAAAAATAGAGCAAACAACTGTTTTGTCTGCAAAAAACCAGGCCATTTTGCAAGACAATGCCCTCACAGAAAAAAGGCCCAGAAAATGATTCAGCAAGTTCATCAGATTCTCCCTGCTTCTGAAAATGATGACATTGAGTCCTTACTCTCTGAAACCGAATCCCAAAATCCAGATGCCTTTTGGCACTCCCATTTCCGATTCTGATTCAACTCTCACTGATTCAGAACAACAATCTTCAGACTCTTGTTCAGATTTTTTATCCCATCTATTCAATGACCTTCTCCCAAAAGTTCCACATGTAAAAATACTGATTTACCCAAAGAAATATGCTAATCCTATTCCTGTTGTAGGATTATTTGATACTGGAGCAGCTTCTTCAATGCTCAATCCCAAATTGTTACCAGAAAATACTAGGTACCCTCTGAAGCAAAATTCAAAGCCGCTGATGGCTTAGAATTCATTGTCCCGAAACTCAGTACCCCGGTCTACCTCCAATTCTTCCCTGGAATTAGAATTAAACATCGCCTCTTTGGCTCCACTCTTCCAGGAAAAGATCTTGTAATTGGCTACGATGTCATCAAACCCCTGCTTGATAAGAAAGTCAAATGGTATCCTGATGGTTTGAAATTCAAAGATTACTCTTTGACCTTTATTGATCATGTTGCCCAATAAACACCATCATCAAAGCCAATACTGATATCCAAATGCTTCTTGTCACAAATTGTTGTGCCCCTCTCATACTAAATTTGCCCAGAAATGTGACCATCATCTTTGGAAAAACCCAGACTTCTTCATTCACCTTCCTTTCATCCTTAGTGAAAAGCCATAATCCCACAAAAGCCTCACATGTTGGTTTATCCCCTGAAAACCAATTGCTTGTTGAAACTGAACTTCAAGACCTTAAACAGCAAGGCCTCATTGAACCCACAACTTCCCCTTGGGCATGTGTAGCTTTTTATGTTAACAAGCGAAGTGAACAAGTCAGAAATAAACTTTGTTTAGTTATCAATTACCAGCCCTTAAACCACTTCCTGCAAGATTGCAAATTCCCATTGCCACAGAAAGACAGCCTTATTCTCTAGGCTTCCCCAGGCAAAACTATTTTCAAAATTTGACCTCAAAGCAGGATTTTGGCAGCTTGGTGTTCATCCTGATGATCGCTTCAAAACAGCTTTTTGTATTCTAGATCATCACTTTCAATGGACTGTTATGCCATTTGGTTTAAAAACAGCCCCTTCCTTATTCCAGAAAGCCATGCAGAAAATCTTTGAACCAATCGCCTCTCCAGACTCTCATCTATATTGACGACATTCTTCTGTTCTCTAAAAATGAAGAATCCCATGGTCTTCTACTTCAACAATTTCTTGAACTATGCCTTAAATTTGGCATAATGCTTTCTGAAAAGAAATGGTCATTGCAGCTTCAAAATTGATTTTCTAGGAATGGAAATTTGCTGATTCCATTTATCAGCTTCAACCACACATTGCTACTTCCCTACTTTCCTTCCCAGAAGAAAATCTTACAAAACTCCAAGTTCAACAATTTCTTGGCATTCTCAACTATGCTGCTGATTTCATTCAAAACCTCACCAAAATCACAGACCACTGCAACTGATGCTCAGAAAAACCCTCTTCTTGGTCTACTGATCAAACCAATGCAATCAGAAAAGTCAAAACATTGATTCCCTCTTCCCTACATTACAAATACCCACAGATGGTACTCGTATCCTTCAAAACTGATGCCAGTAATGAATATTGGGGAGCAGTTCTTCTTGAAAAAAAAGATGAACAGACTCGCATTTGTGCATACAAAAGTGGAAGATTCACTGATGCTGAACAACACTTACCACTCCACATTCAAAGAAATCATTGCCATTAAACGAGCCATTGAAAGTCCAATTCCACCTCATTGGCCACCATTTTATTGTTCAATCTAATATGAAGGCATTCCCCCAGATGCTCAATTTTAAACCGAAGCAAATGCCACACCCCCAGTTACTTCGCTACATAAGAATGGTTTTCCCAATTCTCTTTCACAGTTCACCACATTCCAGGAAAACAGAACATCCTTGCGACCTTTTTTCTAGAACCAAACCAATTTCCTCTGTTGAAATCCCAGTTATCGCCATGGTAAACCCAGTAAAAGTCCACCCTGTTTACCCATTCTACACTTTTTGAATGTGATCTTCTCTCAGTACTTTTCTCCAGAAGTTTACTTCTTCCTCTATTACCTACTGGAAATGTATTCATTCGGAATTACTTTTCCATCAAAGAGTTTCTTTCTTGGTTAAAAACTGTTATCCTGAAGATAGTCCCATGTCTTTGTTCCTCACACAATTCCACACGACCTCACAGTGGATTATGTTAATTGAGTCAGTCCTTCTACTCAAACATTTTCGCAGCAACCATCCTTCATCACTATAATCTTTGCCAGAACTAGTGTTCTTCCCCATAGTGATCCCAGGTTATGCATAATTGTCATATTTATTCTGTTTTACCATTTAGTTTGTCACAAGAATGGGAAACTCATCCACCATGACTTCAGAGAATATCAGCGCAGAATCTCAGAAATCAATGTTGTCATCCAAAAAGAAATTTGGCCATCCATTGAAGATGACGTCCCTTGGGAACAATAATCCTCTAGACTACACAGCACAAGTAAATCAAGACCTTCATCAATGGTGTCTCAAAAGATCTCAGCAGAAACAGAAATCACCACAGGCCCCTTACAAGTCAACCTCCAGACCTAGCTGAAAAATTGAAGGCATGCTACATTCATCCGCCACTATCAATGACCTGTTTTTCAGATTACTATCAGTATGGTCCGTGTCCAGGCACTTGTAACCCAATACATGGTGGAAGCAAATGGTCTCCCTCATG
>CAJVSB020000455.1:0-47904 GCA_911865555.2 Thlaspi arvense | reverse complement strand
ATCCTAAGAACTATCTAGTCTCACAATGTCCCTGCTATAGTAGTTACCAACTGGTTTGATCTTACAATTTTTGTCTTTTACTGCTCTGGTTTTCTCTCTTAGTTTTAAAAAATTTTTGAATTTTTCTAAAGGTAGCAATTTACCATTAATTAGGTAAACATAACCTATTGTCCTAAAAAGCAACCAAGAGGGGGTGAATTGGGTATTTTTCGCGGAAGCTAAGTATGTAAAAATTTAAAAGATTTGAATTAATACAATTCACCCAATGTAAATATAAAACAATTTAATAACATAAGGAGAGTAGGGATAAGGAATACAAACCTTGTTATAGTGGTTCGACTTTATATCCAAGTTTACGTCTATTCTTTCAAGCTCCAATCGATCAAGATTCCACCAAATCACTTGCACTTGATAGAGGCAAGAATTTTCGATTACAAATAAAATTTTTGATTTGATGAGTTTTAAATACCAATATAAATCATAGTAAAGATGAAATAGAAACATAACAATTCTTTTTAAATAGGATTAACTACTACTCATATACAAAATAATCTCATTTCAAAGAAGCGCTCTTAAGAATAAACAATTTGCTTTGACTAGTCTTTGTTCAAGTAGTAGACAATTAGTACAAAAAATAAGAGAGAGAGAGATATAGGAGACTTTGAGAGTTTGTTCTAGGATGTTTTTCCCTTCAATCTGTGTTATTTTTATAGTCAAAATCATTAAAGAGATGTTGAAGAGATATTAGGCAATTCTTGATCTTTTGTGAGATGAAAGAAGACAAATTTTAACCTTCTGTTAGTAGCAATAGCTCATATAAGTTTATTTTGAAAATTTTAAAAAATAACTTTCAACATTCAAAAAATTTTAGAAAAAATTTTGAATACTTTGAAATGAGTCTATTTTTAAATACAAAAAAGCATTGGATAATAAACAACTGTTTGAGAGAAATGATCTATTTTCCTAAGACATGTTAGACTGAAAAATTACTTCTATCAGAATTTATTAGTCAATTTCAAAATTGTTTAGAGACTAGAATTCTCAACCAAAAATAATAAATTATATATTTTTCAAAATATCATAACATCTATTTTCATTTGAAATTAGAGTTGAATAAATTTTATTATTATATTTTAAGTTACGATCAAAATACTATACTATACTCATTCTGTCTACTAATAGTATGACTTAGTAGAATGACTTATTTAGTAAAATTTTATATTCTCAACTATAAATGTAAAACGTGTATGTAATATATTTATTTAAAGTTTAACACGTCTATTTTTCAAGTAAAATAAAATTAAAATTTTAATAACACCATAAAATATATCTACTATGTAAAGTTTATATAGTACAGATTTTAACATTGATTTTTTCAGAAGATAATATATAAAATTAATATAAAAAACTACTTTAATATAGAAAAGTGTTTGGGTCAAATTATACATAAAAAAGGTATTTAAATATAGTTTTATATAAAATTAACTTTGCTATATTTTGAGTCTTGCATAGTAAGATATGATTAATTTACTACATATAATCTAATTTGATAATTTCACTTTCTAGCACATATAGTGTCTATATCTCTAAATAACAAATTCAACAACATGAATTATTAATAATATCCATTATAAATTTTAATTTTTTTTATTATTATCCAAATAAATATGAACCATTGAGGCTAATAATCTCCCATTTTTGATGATGATAAAACAAATATGTAATGCAAGATATTCATTAAGGATATGTCATGTAAATTCTCTCATTTTTTGGTATCTTCAAAAAGATAAACTCTATAAGCTCCTCATCAATATATGCATAAAAATGATTTAAAAACTCTGCTCCTATGAAAAGAAATTAAATTCAATTAATAATAAATATGCACTCAAGTCTATAAGGTTAAGTTTTCTTTAGTAAAAAAAAAATCTTTTTTCATTAAGAGGTTTTGTAAAAATTTCTACTAATTGAAATATGGTACTCACAAATTCTAGTATTATGTCTTTTTTGAACATGATCTCTCAAGAAATAATGTCTAATATTAATGTTTTGATTTTGAGTATTGAATGAGATTTTTAGATATATTGATAACACTAGTGTTATCATACTTAATAAGAATGTATTCTTACTTAAATTTAAAATTTAGTAAACTATGTTTCATTCATAAAATTTGTGCACAACTTTCCACGGCCACTTATTCTACTTTGGCTATAGATAAAACAACCAAATTTTATTTCTAACTAGACCAAAAAGTTAAAGATTTTTCAAAAAAATGATAAGTTTTACTAGTAATTTTTCCATCCAAGTTACACCTTTCAAAATTTATATCCGAATGATTAATAAGTTCAAAGGAAATTCCTCTTAGATAACATAATCCTACATTTATAATTCTTTTAAGATACATAAGAATTCTTTTAATGGCATACAAATGAGATTTTTTGAATTTGTTTGAAGTTTAGCACACATACGAACACTAAACATGATATCAGGACGGCTAGTAGTTAAGTATAATAAATTACCAATCATACTTCTATATAACTTGATGTTTATAAATTTTTCATTAATATTTTCATCAAGTTTGATTGAGGTGCTCATAAGAGTTTTCATAATTTTAGAATTATCCATCCCAAATCTTTTTAATAGCTCTTTAGTGTACTTGGCTTGATTAATCACAATCCCTTCTTTTAATTGTTTTATTTAGAAACCAAAAAAGAAATTCAACTTATCCATCATACTCATTTCAAATTCATTTTGCATAGATGAAGAAAATTTTTTACATAAAGATATATTAGTAGCTCCAAAGATAATATCATCCATATAAATTTGAACAATTAGTAAATCATTATCTTCTTTCCTTATGAATAAAGTATTATTTACTTATCTCATTGAAAATCTATTTTTTAATAAAAACTTTGAAAGCCTTTTATTCCATGATCTAGGAGCTTATTTTAAACCATATAAAACTTTTGAAAGTTTATAAACAAGATCTTATATATTTCTCATTTTCAAAATCCAGTGGTTGTTTAACATAAATCTCTTCAACAATAAAACTATTTAGAAAGATATTTTTAACATCTATTTGAAATAATTTGAAATTTATATGCAATACAAATGCAAGTAATATTCTAATAGGTTCAAATATAGTTATGAGAGCAAAAGTCTTTCTATAATCTATTCCTACTTATTGATTGAAATCTTGAGTTGTAAGTTTTTCTTTATTTCTAATTATATTGTCGAATTTATCAAGTTTATTTCTAAAAATCCATTTGATTTTAATAACCATATGATCACTAGGTCTAAACACTAATTCTCAAATTTTATTTCTTTTGAATTGATTTAATTTTTCTTGCATAGGCAAACCTCAATTATTGTCATTAATAATATCATGAATAATTTTGGACCTAATTTGAGATATAAAATATGGGTGTTTACAAATATTTTTTAATTGATTTCTAGTCTTTTTAGAATAACTAGGATTACCAATAATTTGTCCCGCATGGTGACTAGATTTATATTTCTAAATTTTTGGCAAATCATTATATGGAGTTTCATCAATATTTTCGATATTAGAGGATTTCAATTTCTTTTTTCTTTATCATTAATATTTAAATTAAATAAGTCATCTTCAATACTATCGTATATAACTTTATGCAAAAATGGATTAATTTCATCAAATATAACATGCATAAATTTTTCAACAACATTAGTTTTTATATTAAAAACTCTATAAACCTTACTTGTATTATAATAACCCAAAAATATATCTTCGTTCGATTTTGCATTAAATTTACCAAGATTATCATTAATATTTAAGATAAAATATTTACGCCCAAATATTTTAAAATAACTAATCTTAGATTCTCTATCAAAGCAAAGTTCAAAAGGAGTTTTTCTTAAGAACTGATCTAACAAGAGCTCGATTTAAAATATAACAAGTTATATTAACCGTTTCGATCTAAAAATATTTAGGCAACTTGTTTTCATTAGATATATTTCTAGCAATTTCTTGTAAAATTTTATTTTTTCTTTCAATAACTCCATTTTATTGTGAGTTTTAAGTGTAGAAAAATTATGTTCATACCTATAAGTATTATAAAGATTTTCAAATTTCCTACCATGATCACTCTTTATTTTTAAAATCATATAATATTTTTCATTTTGAACTCTTTTACAAAATTTTAAATGTTGAGAATATTCTTCATTCTTATGTGTCAAAAATAATACCCAAGTAAATCTTGAAAAATCATCAATCATTACAAAAGTATAGAGTTTTCCAACCAAGACTAGTAACTTAAGAAGGTCTAAGTAAATCTTAATGTGAGAGTTGTAAAAGTCTAGATGGAGAAACCACATTTGTAAATTAAAAAGAAAATTTTCTTCGTTCTCCCAATTGACAATGAGTATAAATTTTATCTTTATAAAACTTAAGTTTATATAGGTTAATAAGTATTTGTTTTCTTGAGTATTTATAAATTATTACCATGCTACAATGACCTAACCTTCTATGCCATAACAAGAAATCATTATGTAATGCACTCAAACATTTTACATTTTGTTCAATCCAATCATCAAAGTTAATAGTATAGACATTTTCATTTCTTAACGTAATAAATATTAAAATATTATTCTTGTTAAAAACCTTGCATGCATTGTCTTAAAAAATAATTTTATTATCTTTATCACACAATTGACCAGTACTAACTAAGTTATGTTTTAAACCATAAACAAATAAAACATTATCAATAATGAGAGAGTTAGGGCTATCAATTTCTCCAATGCCGATAATCTTTTCTTTTGCATTGTCTCCAAAAGTCACATACCCTCCTCCAGCTTTGAAATAGAATTGAATTGTGAGTAATCTCTCATCATATGTCTTGAGCATCCATTATCCAAAAATCATTTATTCTTTCTTGTGTTACTCTTTATGCAAAACTCCTACAAAAATAAATTAATTTTGATTATCGGCACCAAACTTTCTTGGGTCTAATAATTTTAGAATATGTTCCTTTAGGAACTCAAATAGATAAAATATTATATGTTCCTTTCATTTATAACCATTTGGAACTAAAATATTTTTAGGTCCTAGAAATATATATATATTTTTTATAAAGAACAACTACATACATAATATCTCTTTCTAACACAATAATAACAAGTAATAAAGAGACTAAATTGATGAGAACTTTTTACGAAGTAGTTTTTATAAAACTTTTGGCCTTGACAAGCTTTGTATCCTAATCCCATTTTATGAAAACTATATATTTGAATAGCAAGTAATTTATTCAATGCATTTTCAAACTCTTTAACTCTTTTTGTCAATAAATTATTTGTTTCATCTTTAGACGTGGAAGTAGATTAAGTTTTTAAACTATCATTTTCATTTTTCAAACTCACATTTTTATTAGAAATATTTGAATACTTCTTTTTTAAATCTTTATATTTCTTTCAAAAGTACTTAATTCATTTGGCAATTCATCACATGCATATAATAAATATTCATACAATAATTTAGAAGCACTAAAAGTAGAAAAAGATGAGCTTACCTTATTATCACTTTCTTTAATAGTTATAAGGCACATATTAGCAATATTACTTCCACTAGAATCTTCCACTAAATCACTTTCATCACTTATATAACCCAAGTGATGGCTTTCATGGTTTCTTTTCCTTTCTTCTTATCTTTTTGTTTTTCTTAGTTGTGAACAATTCGGTTTGATATGTCCAAGCTTCTAACATTCATAACATACAATATTTTTCTTAGAAGAATCTTCTTTTTGATTATCTCTTTTTGTCTCCTCTTGAACCTTTTCTTTCCAAGTACTTTGTTGACTCTCTTTGCAAGTTGTGCAATCTCATCATCACTTTCTACTTCACTACCATTGGAGTTTCTTTTATGGTGGACTTAAGAGCAAAACTCTTCTTTTGGCTCTTCCTCCTCTTCATTTCTTTGTGTCATTTCATAGATCATTAGTGACCCTAAAATCTCTTCAATTAAAACTTTGGAGAGATGTTTTGCTTCTTATGTGGCAGTCACATTTGAAACCCAGCTTTTGGAAAGTATTTTAAGAATTTTCTTGATAAGCCTAGCTTTGATACCAATTGTTGTCCCAAAAATAACCCAAGAGGGAGGTGAATTGGGTATTTTTGCAGAAGCTAAGTATGTAAAAATTTAGAAGATTGAATCAATATAATTCACCCAATATAAATATAAAATAATTTACATAAAATAAGAAGAGTAGGGATAAAAAATGCAAACTCTTTTATAATGGTTCGACTTTATATCAAGTCTATGTCCATTCTCTTAAACTCCAATTAATTGAGGTTTTACTAAATCCCTTGCGCTTAACGAAGGCAATAATTCCCGATTACAAACAAATCTTTTAATTTGATGAGCTTTAAATACCAATATAAATCGTAGTAAAAATGAGGTAAAAATATTGTAATTCCTCTTAAGTAAGATTAGCTATCATTTATGTACAAAATAATCTCATTTCAAAGAGTTACTCTCAAGAATAAACAATTTGTTCTAGGTAGTCATTGTTCAAGTAATAGACAATATTGTACAAATAATAAGAGAAAGAGACAGAAGATTTTGAAAGTTTGTTATTACATACTTCTCCCCTTCAATTTATACTCCTTTTATAGACAAAATTATCAAAGAGACATTGGAGAGATATTAGACAACTCTTAGCCTTTTGGGAGATGAAAGAAGATAAATTTTAGTCTTTTGTCAGTAGCAACATCTCATAAGCTTACTTTGAAAATTTAAAAACACAGATTCCAATATTCAAAAAATCTTAGAAAAACTTTTGAGCACTTTCAAATGAGTCTACTTTTAACACAAAATGAAACAATAGATAATAACGAACCATTCATGAGAAATAGTCTATTTTCCAAGGATATGTCAAACTAAAAATTTGCTTTTATTAGAATTTGTTAGTCAATTTAAAAATATCTAGAGACTAGAACTCTCAACCAAAAATAATAAATTATATATTTCAGAAGTTCATAACATCTATTTTCATTTGAAATTCGATTTGCATAAATTAAATTTTTATATTTTAAGTTATGATCAAAAAACTATAATATACTCATTTTATTTACTGATAGTATGACTTAACAGAATGATTGAGTTAGAAAAATTTATATCTTCTCAAGTATAAGTGCAAAATGTACGTGTAATATATCTATTTAAAGCTTGGCATATTTATTTTTGAGTAAAATAAAATTAAAATTTTAGTAATACCATAAAATATATTTTATTATTTAAAACTCATATAGTGTAGATTTCAATATTGACTTTTTTTAAAGATAATATATAAAATTGATATAAAAAATTGTTTTAATATATAAAGGTGTATGGTCAAAATTGTACATTAAAAAAAAGGTATTTGAGTAAAATTTCATATAAAATTAATTTTGCTATTTTTGAGTCTTTCATAATAAGATATGATCAATTTATTATATATATGTCTAATTTGATAATTTCACCTTTTAGCACATGTAATGTATGTATCTTCAAATAACAAATTTAGCAATTTAAATTGTTAGTATTATCCATTATAAATTTTAATTTTTTTGTCATTATCAAAATAATATAAAACCGTAAAACTAACATAACCAAGGTGGAAAAAGTTATTAATAAAAATTATAAAATATCTTTTTCCATAAAGTGTTGGTTTCAGATACCACAGATGTCAGTGTAAATAGTTTCTAAAATTTCTTTACTATGTATATAACTTTTCCTATTTGACTTGGTTAACTTTTCTCAATATATCCTAGACACCCTTCAAGATTTGTAGAATCTAGAGATGGTAGAATGTTATCATTTACTAACCTATCAAATTCTTTCATGAGAGATACGACATAAAGGTTTATGCCACAAAGAAAAGGAATTTTCTTTAATTAAAACTCTTTTGGTCCCAATAGTTTGAACACGTAGAGAATTGAAAACATTGAATCAAGACTCAAACAATATAAAACATCCATTTTACTAACTTTGCCAACAATTTGAGAATCATATGATAGAAAATAAACACTTTAAAAATAAATTTCGTCTCATGCGATTCGTAGATGATGTCTTTTAAATGTAAAATAAATCCTAAATCTAATTTTATTTCTATGAATCCTATGAACTTCATATTAACCTTGTTTTTGTGTTACTTGACTTTCATTTGCTCTTAAATCCCTACAAAAAAATTAGTAACATGAATAGGTGCTCCAGAGTCAATCCACTAAGAATTTGAATGAACATCTACTAAGTTGAATTTATAGTAAATAAAAGTAAGTGACTCACCTTTATCTTTATTCTCATTGTAGAAATTAAAAGCTTGATAATTTGATTTTTTGCATCCTACAGTCTTGTAAAACCAGCACTTTAAACACTACAAGAAAAATGTCCATTACTAACAAAACAAATGTTGTACCAAAAGGCAACCCAAGAGGGGGGTGAATTGGGTTTTTATCGCGGAAGCTAAGTGTGTAAAAAAAAATTAAAAACAATAAAAATATTGAATCAAATAAACTAATACAATTCACCCAATAATAAATATAAAACAATTTCAAGTAAAGTTAAGAGAGTAGGGATAAGAGATGCAAACTCTTTTATAGTGGTTCGACTTGCTACCCAAGTCTACGTCCACTCCTCGAGCTCCAACTAGCCGAGGTTCCACCAAATCTCTTGCACTTGACGGAGGCAAGAAATTCCGAATACAAACAAAGTCCCTTGCACTTGGCGGAGACAAGAAATCCGGATTACAAAGCCTTTGATTCGGTGAGCTTCAAACACCAATACAAGTAGAAATGAAGATGAAGTAGAAATGTAGCAATTCCTCTTAAGTAGGATTAGCTACCACTCATGTACAAAATGATCTCACTTCAAAGAGGCACTCTCATGAATAAAACAATTTCCTCTATGCACTCTTTGATCTAGTAATAAATAATATAGTACAAAGAATTAGAGAGAGATTGAAGAGACTTTGAGAGCTTGTTGTTATGTGCTTCTCCCTTCAATCCATGCTCCTTTTATAGGCAAAAACACCAAGGAGACGTTGGCCTTTGTGGAAGACAAAATCATTTCTCAACAG
The DNA here is from genome assembly GCA_911865555.2 of Thlaspi arvense. Classification (NCBI taxonomy): domain Eukaryota; kingdom Viridiplantae; phylum Streptophyta; class Magnoliopsida; order Brassicales; family Brassicaceae; genus Thlaspi; species Thlaspi arvense. Next base: position 38,821 of record CAJVSB020000455.1, on the reverse strand, counting down.
TAACTGCACATTGGCTCGATTCAAAAATTCAAATAAAATGGCTCCGAGCGTTCAAAACATCTTAAAATATTCTTGCATACTCCTCATAGAGTCTATTTTCAAATGCAAAAAGAATCATTTGATTATCGTGCACCATTTGAGAGAAATTATCAAATCTTCAACGACATGCCAGACTGTAAAATTGCTTTTGTCAAAAATTGTTGGCCAAGTTCAAAATTGTCTAGAAATTTGAATTTGTATTCAAAAATAACAAATTATATATATTTGAAAAGCTTATAACGTCTACTTTCATTCAAATTTAGATTCGTGTGAATTTGACTTTTATATTTTGAGATATTGTAAAAATACTGTAATATACTCATTTTGTCTGCTGACAGTGCAACTCAACAGAATGGCCCACTTTGAAAAATTCTATCTATCAAACTATAAGTGTAAAACGTGCAAATAATATATGAATTTAAAGCTCAACACGTCTACTTTACAAATAAAATTAATTCAGAATTTTATTTATATTATAAATTATATTTTACTAATTAAAACAAATATCGTGCAGATTTCAAGAATGACTTTTTCAGAAAATAATATATGAGATTGATATAATAAACTGCTTTAATACAAAAGAATATATATGATGAATTATATATCAAAATAAAGATATTTGAGTGTAGTTTCATATAAAATTGACTTTATAATTTTTTTGACTTTTCTATTATAAGATATAATTAATTTACTACACACATGTCTAATTTAATAGCTTCACAATTTAGTATATGTAATGTAGTTAAACAATAAACTTAATATTATAAATTGTTCATATTATTCATTATATAAATATATAACAATTTTAATTTGTTTTGTCATTATCAAAATAAATATGAAACCTTGAGGCTAACAATCTCCCCCTTTTTGGTGATGACAAAACAAATATGCAATGTAAGAAATTCATTAAGCACATATCATGTAATTTCTCCCCCTTTTTGACATCATCAAAAGGATAAACTATATAAGCTCCCCCTCAATATATGCATGAAAATATTTAGAGATTTTTCTTTCAAAAAAGAATTGATGCAAATAATATTAGCTATATACTTGAGTCTATAAGACCAAGTTCTCTTTAATAAAACAAAATCTTTCTTCATTAAGGGGTTTTGTAAAAATATCCGCTAGTTGATATTCGGTATTCACAAATTCTAGTGTTATGTCACCTTTTTGAACATGATCTCTGAAGAAGTGATGTCTAATATCAATGTGTTTTGTTCTTGAGTGTTGAATATGATTCTTAGAAATATTGATGGCACTAGTATTATCACACTTAATAGGAATGTGTTCATATTTAAATCCAAAATCTAGTAAGGTGTGTTTCATCCATAAAATTTGTGCACAACAATTTTCTGCGGCTACATATTCTGCTTCGGCTGTAGATAATGCAACTGAATTTTGTTTCTTACTAGCCCAAGAAACTAAAGATTTTCCAAGAAAATGACAAGTTCTACTAGTACTTTTTCTATCTAATTTACATCCTCCAAAATTTGCATCTGAATAACTAGTAAGTTCAAAGGAGGTTCCTCTAGGATAAAATAATCCTACATTTACAGTTCTTTTAAGATATTTATGAATTCTTTTGACGGCATGCAAATGAGATTCTTTTGGATTTGCTTGAAATCTAGCACACAAACAAACACTAAACATGATATCGGGACGGCTAGCAGTTAAGTACAATAAACTACCAATCATGCCTATATAACTTGATGTCTATAGGTTTTTCATTAATATATTCATCAAGTTTGATTGAAGTACTCATAGGAGTTCTCATGACCTTAGAATTATCCATCCCAAATCTTTTTAGTAACTCTTTAGTGTACTTAGCTTGATTTATCACAATCCCTTCTTTGAGTTGTTTTATTTAAAAACCAAGAAAGAAATTTAACTCACCTATCATACTCATTTCAAATTCATTTTGCATAGAAGAGGCAAATTTTTCACATAAAGATTCATTGGTAGCTCCAAAGATAATATTATCCACATAAATTTGAACAATAAGTAAATCATCATATTCTTTTCTTATGAAAAGAGTATTATCCACTTTTCCCATTGAAAATCCATTTTCTAATAAAAATTTTGAAAGCCTTTCATACCATGATCTAGGAGCTTGTTTCAAACCATATAAAGATTTTGAAAGTTTGTAAACATGATCAACATTTTTCTCATTTTCAAAACCTGGTGGTTGTTCAACATAAACCTCTTCAACAATAAAACCATTTAGAAAGGCGCTTTTAACATCCATTTGAAATAGTTTGAAATTCATATGAGATGCAAATGCAAGTAATATTCTAATAGCTTCAAGTCTAGCTACGGGAGCAAAAGTCTCTCCATAATCTATTCCTTCTTCTTGATTGAAACCTTGAGCTACAAGTCTTGCCTTATTTCTAATTATATTACGGATTCATCAAGTTTATTTCTAAACACCCATTTGGTTCCAATAACCGTGTGATCACTAGGTCTAGGCACTATTTCCCAAACTTTATTTCTTTGAAATTGATTTAATTCTTCTTGCATAGCTAGAACCCAATTTTCATCATTAATAGCATCATTAATAGTTTTGGGCTCAATTTGAGAAATAAAAGACAAATGTTCACAAATATTTTTCAATTGATTTCTAGTCTTCCTATAATCACTAGGATCACCAATAATTTGTTCTTTAGGGTGACTAGATTTATACTTCCAAGCTTTTGGCAAATCACTATGTGGAGTTTCATCAAAGTTTCTATACTAGGGGGATTTTCAATTTCTTTTTCTTTATCATTAATATTTAAATTAACTAAATCATCATTAACATCATGATATATAACATTTTGCAAAAATGGATCAATTTCATCAAATGTAACATGTATAGATTCTTCAACTACATTAGTTCTTTTATTAAAAACTCTATAAGCCTTACTAGTAATTGAATAACCTAAAAATATACCTTCATCCGATTTTGCATCAAATTTGCCAAGATTATCTTTAGTGTTTAAAATAAAACATTTACATCCAAACACTTTAAATAACCAATCTTAGGTTTTCTATCAAACCAAAGTTCAAAAGGAGTTTTCTTAAGAATTGGTCTAATAAGAACTCGATTTAAAATATAACAAGCTGTATTAACCGCTTCGGCCCAAAAATATTTAGGTAGCTTGTATTCATTAAGCATAGTTCGAGCCATTTCTTGTAAAGTTCTATTTTTCCTTTTAACAATTCCATTTTGTTGTGGGGTTCTAGGTGTAGAAAAATTATGCTCATATCCATATGTATTACAAAGATTTTCAAATTCATTATTTTCAAATTCCCCACCATGATCACTCCTAATTTTTGAAATCATATAACCTTTCTCATTTTGAACTCTTTTACAAAATTTTAAAAATTGAGAACATGCTTCATTCTTGTGAGTCAAAAATAATACCCAAGTAAATCTTGAAAAATCATCAACAATTACAAAAGCATAAAGTTTTCGACCAAGAGTAGCAATTTGAGAAGGTCCAAATAAATCTAAATGTAAGAGTTGTAAAGGCCTAGATGTAGAAACTATATTTATAGATTTAAAAGAACTTTTTCTTTGTTTTCCCAATTGACAAGGAGCACAAATTTTATCTTTATCAAATTTGAGTTTAGGTAGGTCAATGAGTAGTTGTTTTCTTGAAAGTTTAGAAATTATATCCATACTACAATGATCTAACCTTCTATGCCATAACCAAGATTCATCATATAAAGCACTCAAACATTTCACATTTTGTTCAATCAAATTATCAAATCAATAGTATATACATTTTCATCTCTTAAGACAACAAATACTAAGTTATTATTCTTATTAAAAATCTTGCATGCGTTATTTTGAAAATAATTTTATAACCTTTATCACATAATTGACTAATACTAAGCAAATTATGTTTTAAGCCATCAACAAACAAAACATTATCAATAATGAGGGAGTTAGGGTTACCAATTTATCCAATACCAATAATCTTGCCTTTTGCATTGTCTCCAAAAGTCACATACCCTCCATCTATTTTTGAAGTAGAATTAAACTTTGTGTAATTTCCGTCATATGTCTTGAGCATCCACTATCCAAAAACCACTTATTCTTTCTTGTGGTGCTCTTCATACAAATCTCCTACAAAAATAAATTAGGTTTTGATTTTTGGTACCCAAACTTTCTTGGGTCCAACAATGTTAGCATATGTTCCCTTAGGAACCCAAATAGATGCAATGTTACATTTTCCTTTCCATTTATAATCATTTGGAACTAAAATATTTTTAGGCCCAACAAACAATTTTCTTTTTAATAAACAATCACATGCAAAATGTCCCTTTTCACCACAATAATAACATGTAATAAATGGACTACTTTGATGAGAACTTTTTACAAAATAATTTTTTATAAAACTTTTGTCCTTGACAAGCCTTGTAACCTAATCCGGTTTTATTAAAACCATATCTTTGGGTAGCAAGTAATTTATCTAAATGTTCCTTTCCTTGAGTAAATTTAGATAAAGCATTTGTAAGCTCTTCAACTCTTTTTCTCAATATATCATTTGTTTCATTCTTAGATATAGAAGTAAGTTGAGTTTTCAAATTATCATTTTCATTTTTCAAACTAACATTTTCATTAGAAATATTTGAAAACTTCTTTTTCAAATCTTTATATTTCTTTCCAAGATTTGCTAATTCATTTTGTAGTTCATCACATGCATATAATAGCTCATCATAAGATAAATTTGAAGTGCTAGAAGTAGAACAAGATGAACTTACCTCATTATCACTTTCTCTAGTTGCCATGAGACATAAGTTAGCATTGTCACTTCCACTTAATTCTTCCACGGATCACTTTCATCATTTATATCTCTATTGACACTTTCATGTGCTAATTCAAGTGTTTTCCAAATATTTTGTGCCGTTTTACATATAGAGACTCTATCAAACTCATTTCTATCTAGAGCACAAAATAATATATTCATGGCTTTTGCATTAGTTGTAAAATATTTCTTATCATTTTCATCCCAATCATTTTTATCTTTAATAATGACTATATTATTTTTAATTACCATGGGAGTGCTATATCCTTTTTCAACTATATTCCAAATATCATAATCAATTTGTTGAAGATAAATAGTCATTCTAACTTTCCAATAATCAAAATCACCACCATTAAAGAAAGGTGGCCTAGTAATAGATTGACCCTCCATAACACCATGTGTACCAATGGTTGTCATAATATATGATCTTACCCTAAAGTCTTTTTAATGCTAATATATAGAGCCTTGCTCTGATACCAATTGTTGTCCCAAAAGGCAACCAAAGAGGGGGGTGAATTGGGTTTTTATCGCGGAAGCTAAGTGTGTAAAAAAAATTAAAAACAATAAAAATATTGAATCAAATAAACTAATACAATTCACCCAATAATAAATATAAAACAATTTCAAGTTAAGAGAGTAGGGATAAGAGATGCAAACTCTTTTATAGTGGTTCGACTTACTACCCAAGTCTACGTCCACTCCTCGAGCTCCAACTAGCCGAGGTTCCACCAAGTCTCTTGCACTTGACGGAGGCAAGAAATCCCGAATACAAACAAAGTCCCTTGCACTTGGCGGAGGCAAGAAATCCCGATTACAAAGCCTTTGATTCGGTGAGCTTCAAACACCAATACAAGTAGAAATGAAGATGAAGTAGAAATGTAGCAATTCCTCTTAAGTAGGATTAGCTACCACTCATGTACAAAATGATCTCACTTCAAAGAGGCACTCTCATGAATAAAACAATTTCCTCTATGCACTCTTTGATCTAGTAATAACAATATAGTACAAAGAATTAGAGAGAGATTGAAGAGACTTTGAGAGCTTGTTGTTATGTGCTTCTCCCTTCAATCCATGCTCCTTTTATAGGCAAAAACACCAAGGAGACGTTGGCCTTTGTGGAAGACAAAATCATTTCTCAACAGTAACTGCACATTGGCTCGATTCAAAAATTCAAATAAAATGGCTCCGAGCGTTCAAAACATCTTAAAATATTTTTGCATACTCCTCATAGAGTCTATTTTCAAATGCAAAAAGAATCATTTGATTATCGTGCACCATTTGAGAGAAATTATCAAATCTTCAACGACATGCCAGACTGTAAAATTGCTTTTGTCAAAAGTTGTTGACCAAGTTCAAAATTGTCTAGAAATTTGAATTTGTATTCAAAAATAACAAATTATATATATTTGAAAAGCTTATAACGTCTACTTTCATTCAAATTTAGATTCGTGTGAATTTGACTTTTATATTTTGAGATATTGTAAAAATACTATAATATACTCATTTTGTCTGCTGACAGTGCAACTCAGCAGAATGACCCACTTTGAAAAATTCTATCTATCAAACTATAAGTGTAAAATATGCAAATAATATATGCATTTAAAACTCAACACGTCTACTTTACAAATAAAATTAATTCAGAATTTTTATTTATATTATAAATTATATTTTACTAATTAAAACAAATATCGTGCAGATTTCAAGAATGACTTTTTCAGAAATAATATATGAGATTGATATAATAAACTGCTTTAATACAAAAGAATATATATGATGAATTATATATCAAAATAAAGATATTTGAGTGTAGCTTCATATAAAATTGACTTTATAATTTTTTTGACTTTTCTATTATAAGATATAATTAATTTACTACACACATGTCTAATTTAACAGCTTCACAATTTAGTATATGTAATGTAGTTAAACAATAAACTTAATATTATAAATTGTTCATATTATTCATTATATAAATATATAACAATTTTAATTTATTTTGTCATTATCAAAATAAATATGAAACCTTGAGGCTAACAACAAAAGCGTTGATAAACACAAATATGGTGTCAAAAATTCAACCACCAATGCAATAACTGAGCAAAACAATCATCAACACCTGACCGAGATGATGAATCAGAATCTTGTACTAGAGTAAGAGGGCATGACTGACCGGATGGTGTGCACTTCATCCCTCAATCATCCTATACAAATTCTAAAGGGCAAACTCCATACATGCCATTTTTTTTTCAAAGCTTCTTATTATCTTTATGAAGATTCTGCACCTTTGACATCATAGAAAATGCATAGGCAATGTTGAATGAAGGATAGTAGACTGTGTGACATCCCAAATCAATTTCGGTTTTTGGTTTTATATAAATTGATGTATTTGATAGCGTTTTAAAATTTATTTAGAAGAAATTTGAGGGGTTTAAGGTTTAAAGAAGTATATATGAAAGTTTGGAAACAAGTTGAGTATTTGTAAAAAAAAAAAAAAAAAAGTTACTGTAGTGCTACTATAGCATATAGCGCAGTAGACACTAGAATGGGCACGTTGTAGTGCGTCAGACCGCGCCATAGTGTCCGGGACTCAATTTTTTGAGTTTTTCTTAAAATTTGGAATTTTTAACCCCTTCAAAGACCCCTAAATCCTCTTGAACTCCTAGAATTATAAACAAAGATTTGAAAAATATCCTAAGGTACTCCAAATTGATCCAAAAATTTATAAGGGTTAAAAGTTGAGATGGAATAAAATAAGGGCAATTTGGTCTTTTTGCCCCAAGACTAATCCTTTAAACCCTTCACACTAGTCTAAATCACTCAAAAGCCCAAATCCTATATGGCAAGCTAGAGAGAGAAGGAGAGGGGAGAAAAGTGAAGGAAATGGAGAAAATCAATTAAAAATGTAAGGGATCTCACTTATATTTGGATTAATTTTTAAAATTTTTGTAGATTTAGCCTATTTACTCCATTCTAGAGCTTTTAATTGGTTTAAAATCTTCATTTGATGTTGTTTCGCATGCTATAGAGAGGGGGAGAATGAACCTCACCCATAGAAAGAAATGCATGATTTGTGTTAGTTTTGCTTAAAATACCTATAGATCTTCTTCTAATACCTATTTTCTACCTTTTAATTAGTGTAGATTTTGTATTTGATGGTGCTTGTATGTTATAGAGAGAGAGAGAGAGAGAGGTGGGTTTAACTCTACCCATAAGAAATATTGCATGATTTTGATGATTTTAGCTAAAATAACCTTAGATTTTGCTATGTTTGGGTGAACCTATGCTTCTGTTAGATTTTTGGTAGATTTTAATCTTCTATTTGTGGTTGAAAAAGTAGAGAGAGATTAAGGGCATGTTTGGTTTGAATCCAAAGGATGAGAAAGATTAAGGGCATGTTTGACTTGAACCCAAAATGTTGAGACAGGGAATAATGACTTGTATTCATGTAATCTAGGTCATAGGAAAGCTTTTACACTTTGTGTTTAGGGTGTTATTCTTACACAAATATGTATCCTATCTACAAAGAAAACTGAGTTAAGCTAGACCATGGATCTATAGCTTCAAGACTATGTTTCTAGGTTTCTTACACCAGGCGAGTGGCATTTCCTCAATCCTAGTTATTTTCTCAAATATGTTTTATGATTCATCAATTACTTGTTTTCAAAATCACATATATGTTGACACTAAAAATGGGAAACAGTCTAGTTATGTTCTGAGTTCCAATATATATGCATGAATTTCATGATCTTTTATGAGTTTACTATATTTTGGTACTTTGACATCTAGAGTATGATGTCGGGCAGCCACGTAGGGCAGATGGCAGTGCTACTTGCATGGCATAATACTTATATGACTATTTTCCCTAGAGAAGGGGATTAGAGGCTGCAGATTGTGTTAGTTTGGCTGAGGGATTTATGGCGATCCTCAGAGCAGACTACACAGTGTAGTAGCGTCTGACATGTTTGTGTTTTGCCCAATAAGGGCACAGATTTTATATTATGCTTTCACTACCCTCAAACATACCATTTTCGGTTGTGCATATCCGACTAGACCGTGCACATGAATATGCACTATGATGATGTTCTATGCTTTTTATGACTTTTAATGATTCTCTATGATGCCTATATGATATATATTTATACTCTTTCTCAAGTACAAAGACTTGGCATCATGATAAAAACATAATTTCTACATTTCTGGTTATTGTTATACATCTTGCTATGGAACTCTGTTGGGTTGAAATTTTATGAATTTAATAGTAGCAAAACCTGACTGTTTCCACTAGGATTAGTTATATGCCATTCACTGGGACGTGTCTCACCCTCACTATATTTTTTCCTCCATGCAGATGCTGAGACAGTTAATTAGGACTTTGGTACTCGGATTGTATATGATTTTGTTTACTTCTTAGCACCAGATTGGGCCAAGCTACAAGAATTATTTTGATTGTATTGTATAGACTTGAGATGTGTATATTAGGGAGATTATTTTATTTTTGGGACAATTGTAAATAAGTTTATAATGTTTTGAGATCTTATGGGTGATTTATAACTACTTAAGTATTATGTGATGATTCTTGAGCATGACATGGTTGTTAGATGATTATTGAGTGTTTATTAGAAATGTTGTTACAGGATGGATTATGTACAAGTCAAGTATTGGATAAGATAATGTAAGTTATATATGTATATTGTGAGAACGTTTCTATAAGCAAGTATTTAGACACAAGGCCCCTAAGGCTAGCTTAAGAGGGTTACAGTAGTCGGCATACTGCCGGATTTTACCCGGTAGTGTGTTGGTTATTACCCTGCTATCATGCCTCTTAAGGTTAGAAAGGTTGGGTTGTGACAGACTAACTAGGAAGAACTCTGCCTCCAAGACCCTATATATGGTCTCAGGCTCTCCCCCCAGCACACCTCTCAGAGCTCAGTGTCTGCCATTCGTTGAGATTCTAAAGTAGAGATCTCCTTTGGTGTGGATTGAGAGAATTGGGTAGCCTAAAAGTTAGTCTGCATGTACAATTAAATCATAAAATAAGTTAAATAAATAAAATGTTGATTAAAATAAGTTCATAATAATATAAATGTTTATTAAATTAAATAACAATTACTTACAAAAGTTTTTTTTGATCGCTGATCCACCCACACCTCCTCACCATTCTTCCTCCTGACATAAGTATGCTTGAAAACTTAAAAAAAAAATGACTATTGCAATACATAATAAAAATTCTTTTATTTATTTGTAACTATCAAATGATAATAAGTTTTTTAAAATAATAAAACTTACAATCCTCCTAGTATGCTTGTGTGGAGGAATAGAGCCCCTATGTAGAGGGAACAACCTTTTTCTGAATGGCGATTCCCTTTGTTCTAAGCACTTACCTCTCTCCCTTCCAATAAATCTAAAACTCATCACACACAAAAGGCAAGATCTAGTCCAGTTTGCCTTTAATCCAGCATCCCAAAGCATATTAGAAAGCTTATGAGATTTGCAAGAATTGAATATCTTTCTAATGGTTGGCTTGTGTTGTGGATCCCATGTACAATATTTTTTTATAAAGAAAAAAATAGATAGTTAATAAAAAAATCAAATATTATTAAATTGAAAATAAAGCATTTAAATACAATTGCATCAAAATGCGAACCCAAAACTCATTAAACCATAAATCACAAGGAATTGTCCTCCAAGTAGGGTAACATGATGTAAACTTCGCTCGAATAATTACTGTGATAGCATAAATAGTGGTTGTCAAAGGATGAAATTTGCAAAAAAAAAAAAAAAAAAATCAATACTATTGATTTAAAAGTAACAAAATAATTAACAAATTTCTTGAACTATTAATATTTAATACTTACCCTACATCGCCAACAGATCTAATTGGTGTCTTTCCAGAATTGCTGCAATAATAGCCAGATGATCCGACCTAAGCTAGGTCAGATGGAGAAGAATAGAGTACAGGGATAGAGGGAGACGCGCTATCAATAGAGGTAGCGGTACTATAACTAGAGACCGAAGAAGGGGGTCGTCTATTAATAGATGGGATAGGAATGTATCTAAGGATAGGCATGAACTAAGAAGGGCGAGGGATGTACTAGAAATGTAAAGCCCCGTAATTATAATATGCACAGGTAGGGTCAAGGGCTCTCTAATAATCATTGGAGGTAAGGGTCTAGCCTGTATCTATCCCCCCCTTTTTTTTGGCGGCCAATATCTATACCCTTACCCTTATTAGGTCTACGTCCAGAATCTATCTATGTTATAAATAAATGTAGCTTTTTTATTTAAATTACATAAAATAAAAGGAGTCATTATTTAACTTTGAATATTAGATAATAATACAATTTATTTTTTTAGAATAAATCTTACATTTATTGAGTTGTAAATTTTTTTTAATAAATATACAATTATTTAATTTAGAAATCTTGTTTTAAAATCATATATCTCTTTCATCTGTAAAAACCCTTCTTATAACCCCATCCAAAATTGAAAAAGACAAGTCCAATTATTAGGCAATCATAATAAAAAAAATATTAATTCTCAAAAAGAGAAAATAAAAGTATATTATAATTACATGATTCACTATCTACAAAATATACAAAACAAAATATATAACAATTTAATCTAAGTCACCTGAATCCTCCTCTTCATCCTCATCCTCATCTTCTTCATAATCTCGTAATGGCTTGGTGTCATTATCGTATTCAATAAATTCTTCATCCTCATCTTTGTTTTCATGTTGATCATTTCTGTCAGTTGTTCTTGACCCATCTCTCTTGGATCAATCTCGCCATACAATCCTGCTTTATGATGTGATCTATCTAATGGATCAGTATCAACTATAGCATTACTTGAGACATGGACCTTTTTTGATAAACTTCTTCCATACTTATATTTTCTATTTTCACTCACCCAATTGGTTTTGTCTTCGTAACCATCTACCAATAGGTCTTATCCCTTTAAATGTCTAGATAAGGAATATAATAAACTTGTTTGGCATTTTGAGAAATGATGAACGGATCATATTGATTATATTCTCTACTACAATTAATCTCAATAATCTTATAAATGGGACGAACTCTTGTATCTCGAGGTCTTTTTGGATTAAACCATTTGTACAAAAATAAAACAAATCTTTTTATAGGTTCGTGTGGATATTCTAATTCTATAACTTCCCAAATGACACTATAGTATTCAATTTCTCTCACACTACTAACATCTTTTACACAAACACTACTATTAACAGTTTTTCCTTCTCAAGAGTATTCAACTCTGCGGAACCTGTAACCATTCACAAAATACTTATGGTACGATCTCACACTTAGATTTAGTCCGAGTGTTAAATCACGTAAGTATGGATTTGTGACACCATTGGTAGAATCATGTACCTATTTGTAATATATCAAAAATGATAATTATATAAAATAACATAATTATATGACATGTAATTGTATAAAAAAGTAAATTCATTTTGAATTCGAGTTCTAGCCACTTTTTCACTTATGCCATTGAATTGAAAAAAATACTACAAATCAAACAAAAATAATAATTGGATTGCTTACCAAACTATAATAAAAGTAGCTCGTATAATATTGAAATAAAACTTACTTAATGAATGGTTATATTTTGTTGCAATTTAAAAGAACATGCAAAGTTGCAGAATATGTATCTTGTTCTGACAAATATCTCTGTACACAATTTCCAGAACTACGATCAGACTAATTAAAAATTGAGAGAGTTGGGAGAGCATTGCTCATATCTCCTTCATCATTTCAAGGCACTCTCATTCTAGAGGAAAACACGTTAGTTTCAAAATAATATGAAGTGAAATGCGGCGTTTCACAAGCCAAGTACACCACATATATGGAATCTTTAACTCGTATTTTATTCTTTACAGATCTTTTAAACTCTCCCATATCCCTTAGCATATAGAAAACAAAATATTAATTAGATAATTCTGCATAATTATGTCATGAATGTAACAGATAAAATTTGGTATTGTGTATTTAATACTTACCTCTCAAATGGATATATCCATCTATGTTACACAAGTCCCCTTACTCTGGTCTCGTATGGAAGGTGTAAGATTAGATGCTCTATTGAATCAAATCATGTTGGTAGAAAAATTCTTTCAAGTTTATATAATATTACTGAAATTTTTTGCTCTAGTTGCAATAAATCCTCCACTTTAAGTGTAATAGAGTATAAATATTTAAAAAATTGACTTAATTTGGTAAGATGCTTTCACACAACATCAAATAAGCAATTGAAGGCAATCAGAAGAAGGTACTCCATAAATACATGACAATCGTAACTTTTCATTCCCTGCATATTTCTTGTTTGTGGATCAAAACACCTTGTCAAATTAGAAGCAAATCTATCTAGCATTTTTAATTTTCTAACCCAACTGCACACCGCTCTTCTTTCATCAATAGCTAGATTATATTTTACTTTCAGTTTTACAATTTTTCCAATAGTTAATGTGACAAGCCCCATGTCCCGCCACCTACAAATCTCTCCCAAGGCATCCTAGCTTTTTAATTATCTTTTATTTTTAATCTGATTTCATTACAGTGTAAAAAATATTATCAAAAATATTTTTTTCGATATGCATCACATCAAGATTTTGCCTAATCAAAAGATATTTCCAATGCAGAAACTCCCAAAATATACTCTATTTAGTCCAATTATGATATACTCTGTATCTTTGTAACTTATATCGACCTTGCTCAATTACTTTTAGGAGCGAGTAAACTCTATTCCACAAGTGTTCATCGGAAGTCTAGATAGTGGCTCATCAGTCTCAACCCTTTTTTATAAAATCTCTTTTATTCTTCCTAAATACATAATCGTACAGCAAAAATTAATGATCACAGTCAAATCATGAATTCTTACCACTGTGCTTTAAAGTAAAAGTCTTAGTTTTTTTCCATATAATAAAAGCAAGTTAATTTACCAGTAGTCATCCACCCAGTCAACATTCCATATACAAGAAAGTTATTGATTGTCCAATTAGAGCTGTACTTAACATAAAATTTATTTTGTACAAATATCAAATGTCAAAATACCTACATACCATAACAACTTCAATTCATCAATCAAAGACTGTAAATAGACATCAATTGAGCTCTTGGAATTTTTTAGACTAGGTATAATACATGTCAAAAATATGTAAAGTTTTGTCATACATATTTCTGGTAGAAGATTGTAAAAAGTGATAATTACATGCCAATAAGAATATGATTTGGATGAGTGACTAAATGGTGTAAAACCATCAAAATATAATCTAACCCTTATATTTTGAGGCTCATTGCAAAGTCATATATACTCTATCAAAATGCTTCTATACTTTTCCCTCCAAAGGATGGCTCAAAACATCTTAGTGCCACCTATTTTCATAATGCCACCTTATATGAGGTGCAGAACTCATTGATTCATACACCGTTTGTAATCTTGGAATAAGTGGCAAGTAATGCATCGACTGTATCGCCATATTTTTATAATTTTCCCTTCCTACTCTACATGGTCGATACCTTGGTTTTGGACAAAGTTTACATAAAAACTCATTAATATCATCTTTGTAATACAACATATAACCATTCTCATAATAACCAATTTTCATAACTGGCAACCCCAACTTTGACACTAATTAACTAGCCTCATAATAACTACGAGGTAGGGGAATATCCTCCATATTTGTTTTATACATAAGCTCCACCATTGAATCAACAAACTGTTGCATAACATTCTAATCGGACTTGATGCTCATTATTCTAGTTGTAACAGATAATTCAAAATGACGAGATCCCTACCATAAAGGTCTATTGGTTGCATTCAGTAAGTCAAAAAAGTTTTTAAGTATCAGCATTAGGAGCCTCTTCCATTCTCTACTCAAAATAAGTATAATATTCAGGTCTATTAGAGTCATATACCATCTCATGATATCTACTTAGGTTCTTAGATTGTTACCCGAATGACCACCAACATCATAGACTCTACTCACTCCAATAATAGGCTCCTCTACATGATAAGTCCAATACCAATACCCTTCCATAAATTCCTTTGGACAAAGATGAATATTGACTATATCAAGTTCTAAATATTTCAAACATTTACATTTACAATAAGGACACTTAAGTAACCTCTCTGTTAAAAATTTTGGTTGTTGACAAACATATGTGAGAAATTTATCAGCACCATTCACAAATTCCATTTCTCAATCCCTTTCTACCTGTATGGAGCCTATTATACATCCACTGATGATGTTTAAAAATTTCCATATCTATTATTAGAAAAAAAATCAATAAAAACTAAGTATATTGATATTTAGCATTAATGTGTTTTAATTTTCAAAAATTTCTTGTCATTAATTAAATTATAAAGTTACTTCTCAAAAACATATTTTGCTACCAAAGTAGAATCTCGCCTTTTGTTTTCTCCATCATTATATTGTTTTTTTGTATATATAGAATTGAGTTTTGGATTTAGTAAAAAAATCAGAGCCTTCCTTTTCCATTCTAGCAATTATGTCGTGGGAACGCCATGGTTCACCACCTTGGAGAATTCCAACATCCCTTGTCCTTTTGGTGTGGAGGGAATTTGGAGAAGTCAAAACCATTCTTTTGCTCGAAATGTCTCTGCGGAAAATATAAGGCGGAGCAGAGGATTTACGTCTGAGCTCTCAAGTCGAGTTTGAACAATGAATGGAAGGATCATGGTTGAGGATGAGCATTAAATAGATAGCGAGAGAGAGAGAGAGAGATTTGATTCTTTTAACAAATAACAATAAATTTCTAGCTATTTAATTTAATTAATTACACTTTAATAATTAATCAGTTTACTGGGGTCAAGTAACTTTTCAATCTGGACAATCCAACCAATGAATAAAGATGAGATTCCTTTGGCTCGCAAAACGAGCACATTTTATCTTAAAGGAAAGGAAAACTTTCCACCATTGTTTGTAATGCAGCCAGCAAGTTGGCAATTCATGCGGTGGCATGAGAAGAACAAACTTTGCAGGTGCCTCTTACGCGATCCTCCACTTTTCTCAAGTTTGTGTTTGAAGATTTGGAGAATTTGTAAGAATAAAATTAAAAAAATTACTTTGATTTTTTTCTCTTCGATGCACCAAAAAAAATTCCTATTATTTTAGTCCTTCAGAATTAGAATTGAATGGAGGTAAGGCCGACCAGGGAAAGGGGTAATTACGAAGAAATCAAGAGGCATGGACTGTGGGGACGCACACACTAATCTATCTATCTCCCCACCTCCTCTCCCCTTCTAATTTTACATCTTTTTCGTATTTATGTCGACCTATGTCCTCAATAAATGAAATTAACTAGCAACTTAGCATGAAAAAATTGGCACTTGTTCAAGAATATACATCAGAAATATTGGTAGGCACTACTTTTCCCTTTTCTATAATGCAATCCTTTGTTCAGGCACTATAAACAAACAGTTTGCATGATGGAGAATAGCAAATAGTTGAAACAAACAACAAGGAATAGAATACATATTTTAGGCATTTTAAAATTGAAACAAACAAATGGCAAATCAATAAGGATTGTACCAAAACCAAAGAAGAGAATAGAGGAAGAAAGGTAGAATGACGGCGTGGAGAAGGAAAATGAGTGGCAATGGCTCCTGAGAGTAGATGGTGATTGACAGTAAACGGAGAAGAAGAGTGTGCAGTGTGAGAGAAATGAGAGGGGAGTTGAGAGAAGAATTTCATATTTACAAGACAACATTAATGACGCAATTGCTTCAGTAATGTTGTAGTTTATGGTTTTTCGTGCCTTGACTACTGTGTTTTATGATTTTTCATGCAACACAACATTACCGATGCAACTTTTATTTATTCTTTCAATCATTTTCAAAGCAAAATTTCTTCAATCGTTTTCAATGTGTGCCATCTCTCCTACCTATTTGTTACCAACGCACAATGCGTCGATAACATTTTCTATTACTTTTTAAATTTTATTTTATTACTTATTTATTAGTGTAACATTCCAAACCAAGTTTGGAATGTTTGAAATGCACACCATACACACTTAAATATGCATTGCATTATTTATTACATTCTTAGGCATTGCATGCATTAAGTTTAGTACATGCATATTTGGAGAAATTTAAATTTAAGAGAAACAATTTATATTTCCTTGCCCCTAACCTTAGGAAGGCTTAGAAGGATCCTATATAGTATTGGAATATAAGACTTTAATGAAAGAAAAAGAAATTAAAGGAAAAACCCTTGTGCAGAAATGGAAAACCCTAAATTAGTTCATTTAACTACAAAAATAAAAATTTAAGAATTTAAATGAATAAATTTATGAAAAATGGTAGATAGCTCAATCTAGCTTGGGTTTTAAAGTTTGGGGGATTAGAAGGACATTGAAGTGGTTTTTAGGGTTGAAAAGAGAGTTTTGCTCGAAAGGGATGTAGTTGGACTTTATGAAAAAGATGAGGGGCAAAATGGTCTTTTCTTCTCATGAGCTATTCTCGGCTGAAAGAGGGGATATTTAGGCAGTTTTTATTCCAGAATTTTCTACCAATTTCGTGCATAAAGGAGAGAAATAATAAAGAATGAGGAGGAAAGAAAAAAAAGAAGGGAAGAAAAGTCAACAATTTTGTCTATCCAATTAGGTTGTAACAAATGGAGAAAAAACAAACATAAGAGAAGTGTGTATATGTTACCATCGGCTAACAAGAAGATTTAAGCTGGGTTGCCTAGAGTTTTCTGCACCATTTTCGTGCAAGATAGAGAGAGAAAAAGCCAAGGGTGAAGAGAAGAAGAAAGGGAGAAGAAAATCAAGAAAAATAAGGCAAGAAAATTTGTAAAAATTTTAGGGAAATTTTTTTTTATGTAATTCTTGTTGTAGATTTTCATACTAAATCTATATTGCCTCCATTTTCTTGAAGAAAACAAGATTTTTAAAGGGGTTAAGTTACTGATATTTATATGAAATGAACACTCTAGAGAAAGAAGAAACCTATGATCATGCTAGTCTTGGATGAAATGTGTTGAAAGCTTGAATTGGTTTGAGAAATCCTTATTTTTGTAAATTTATATGAGCCTTCTATACTAGTTATGAGGCTGAAATTAGGGTAAAAGAAGGGTGGAATTTCGTGGGTGTGAGAAAAGAGGGAGAAAATTGAAAGAAAAACAAGAAAGGGGTGTTAAAACACAAATCTGAAACATGCGGTGGCTTGCTGTATTTTTCTGCAGAAAAACCCTCACTTGGCTGAACCTTTAGGGCTAGTAATAGGCTAGATTTTGGTTCAATTTCAATGCTAATGAGTGACTTAGGAAGCATACAAGTTAACTTGAAAAGCTAAATTAAAAGTGACCTCAAATTATAACTCAAACTTGAGTTACACCACCCAAAACTCAACTAGGATGACAATGAGCCATAAGCTGGAAATTATGGTCTGCTGTCCGGTAAATTCTGGGAAGTTTCCAATAAGAATTAGGCTGGGGTCAAAACATGAAAATTGTAGACCTTCAAGTTAGCGAAGCACAGCTTTTGGAATCAATCAAATCCGATTACTCTAACTCAGGTTATAAGCATTTCACTGAAGTATGCCCAAAGCTGTTGATTGTAAGACAAGTGATAGCCATGACTTATTATTGGGCTGGATTCGACCTCTTTTTATTCAAAATTATGTGCAGATCAAAATATCAAAGTTGTGAGCCTGTTAAATAGCTTTACAACCCAACTTTAATGTCATCGATTTGAATTGTATAGTTCAAGTTATAGCCCAAAAACCGAATAAAGGTCCTATAAGAGTTTTTATGTTATCGGCCCAACTTTCGGGCCAGTTTTGAACTTCTAGCAGGTAGAATCAGATTAAGTCCAAAACATGAAAATTGTAGTCCATTAAGTTAGGTTTAAAACCTTTTTGAATTGGGTCATTCCAAGTGTTGTAGTTTCGGATATTAGTATTTTATTATACAATATGTCAGAAGTTTTGAGATTTTAGTAGCAGGAAGATTATTTTTCATAATAAAATAACTACAACTCCTTTCTTGAACTTGAGCATACCCTAACATACTTAGGTGGATAACCGCTGTATATTAATATTCTTAGAATTTTTAGACCACATATATGGAAGATACTACAACCTGAAAACCCCGTGCACTCATTTACTCATGTATTCATCCACATTTAGGGCATGCCATTAATTATATGCATGGTTTTATTTTATAAAAGATATATCGGCCAGGCAGTGACACAACATGACTGATCTTGATAGGATAGAGTACTAGCACAGGTGAGTGGCATCTTCTTAATCTTAATTATTTTTCAAAATATGTTTTTTTAATAAAATCTATTTTCCAAAAATGCCCTATATTGATATGAAAAAAATGGAAACACGTCAGCTATGTTCTGATTTTCAGTCATATGATGGATTTGATGATATTTATGATTTTCTAATGTTTTATACTTCGGCACTAGAGTTAAATGTTGGGCAACCACTTGGAGCAGGTGGTAGTTCTACATGTATCACAGGATATGACATAGTATATGATAGAGCACAGTATTTGAATCCCATAGAGGATTCCAGAGTATTACAGAGGTTACGGACTGTGTCAGTCTAGCTAAAGAAATGGCGGCGGCGCTCAATATAGATTACGCAGTGCAGTAGCTCCTGACATATTTTATGAATTTCATGTTTTTATGATTTTACTACCCTCAGATGCATTATTGTCGGTTGTGCACACCGATTAGACCACACACATGATATATGCACCATGATTCTTATGATTTCAAATTTTCTGGGCTTTTTTGATTTCCTAAAGATACATGAATCGATATCCTGATTTGATGATTATGCAAACATGATTTCCATATACATATATGATTCCCCTGATTTCCAGATACATGATTTTCTGGTATGGATGTTATTTTTCTAATTTGAGCTTTCTTGTGGATTTCCAGATTTTCGGTATTTCCAATCATATTGGTTTATCTCACCATCTGTTGTTACATAGACTTGATTTCCTTGAGCAGAATTCATATGTTATGTTTATTATGTCACAATTTTATGAAAAAGGTTTGTTTTGGCTATGGTATAATAAAAACCTGACTATTTCCACTAAAATTTGGTAGCGTGCCATTCACTTGGACAAATGTCTCATTCCCCATTTTTTCTGTGCAGAAATTAGTCTGGATAGTAGTACTGCATCATACATAGTGGAGGTTGGGCCAGTACATTTAAATTATCCTAAGGTGAGCACGTATACTATTTCAGACAGTCATAAAGGTATGCCAGATAGATGAGAAAAATAGTTAAATGATAAGGGATCAGAGTAGGGTTACAGTAGTTGATGTGCTCCCATGTTAGGAATATAGTGGTACGTCAGCTGTCACCTGGCTGTCATGTCTTACTGAGTTAGTGGAGGTGGGGCATGACAATTAGTGTTTCGAAAACTATATATTATATATAGTTTATTAGTTTGTTCAAATCTATGTATACATAATACTTTATTTTATTTATTTATTTACATAAAATATTCAAATACAAAAATATAAATAAATATATATGTCTGCACACACATATAATATTTTTTATATATATAATACATATAATATATTTATATACTTATTCATATATACAAATCTATAAATAATAAATATCTATACTTACACATATATATAGATGTACTTATGTACACACACACACAGACAGAGACATACATACATACATATATGCATGTACATATATATGTATATGTGTGTGTGCATGCACATGTGCATACATATAACGTATATGCGTATGTATATGTAACTATGTATAAGTATGTACATACAAAACCATGCATGTGCATGTGCATGTAGATATACGTATAAATGATTACATATATAATTATCTGTATGTGTGTGTGTGTGTGTATATATATATATATATATCTATGTGTGAGTGTGTAATTGAAGAAATTTGGACTTAATTGAAAAAAATTGAAAGTTCCAAAAGTCTAGGGATTTAATTGACTAATTTCAAATTGTTATCTTAAGTCAAGTGGGCTTAATTGAAGATACAAAATTTGGATTAATTCGAAAGAATTGATGAAATCTAAAGTTATTACTATAAATCAATGATCTTAATTAAAAATATGAAATTTGGATTTAAACATAAAAAATCAAAGTTCTGAGAATCTAGTAGGGCCTTAATTGAAAAAATTTAATGTTATTACCTTCAGTTAATGTTAATTATAAAATCAAATTTTGTTTTTTGTACTAATTATCAATGCAATATTACATCTTGCGTTAGCAATTATTTCCAACAAAAATTGTGTCGATAAGTGAGTCTGAATTTATTGAATATTTTATAAATTTTCCACATATTTGTGTTGGAAATTTTGTTGGTAAATGAAAGACTTGTGTCACTAATCTTGCATCAGAAATTCCAATATTTCCAAAATTTAAAAAATTACCCTCGGTAAATATTGCAAAAAGTGTGTTGGTTTTGTTTTGTTTTGTTTTTTTTTTTTTTACTTATGCAATAACTTACTGACGCAAGTTACCGTCAAAAAAATGCTTCAGTAATTGTGAAGGAATCCCCTATTTGCGCCATTTTTTTCACAAAATGGATGTTCTATAAATTTTTGAGAAAGTTTGTTGCAAATTGCATCAGTAAACCGACCAACAATTCTGTGTCACTAAATTTGCGTCGAAAATCCCTATTTTTCTTGTAGCGAACTCTTTCTCATGAAAGCTAGATCTTGGATCGTGGGCTTTATGAGATGGACTAGACTTTTTATTGTTGTGACTTTTGTTTCTCTAGAATTTATTTCCTTTTTTCTTAAAATTTTTTTATGATTAGATTGAGAAAATAAATTTGCACGTTCAGATACTATATGATTTAACCTTTCCTCTTCTTGAGCACAAACAAAAATCGGGGCATCCAAGTCCCATTCCTCCTTTTCAATGGTGCAGGAAGGTTTTAAGGTATTAAATTTAGAGTGTAAGGACTTAAGGCATAATGAATAAGCAAGAGTATCGGGCAAGGGACATTTGAAGTCACTAAATTTATTAGCTATAGTTACTATTTTCAAGATATGTTGTTGAACACCACCAACCTCATCATGTTTCATATGAGTAAGACTTTCCATTGACTAACCTATTTTAACTTTGCTAGATACTGCATAGTTATTCTCGATAGACTCAAAGAAAATTTTAGCATTTACAATTGCATCATCAATGGATCTTTTGATAAACATCAATGCTTTACAATTAAACTTTTCTCATTCCTTGTGGCATGCCTTTTTCTCTTTAGTACTCTTATCAGTCACTATAGACTCATAGTCCTTAATGGCTCCTTCAAGATCCATTAGGGAAAGAGGCAGTTCAATGTCCTCCTTCCATCTCTTATAATTATTCTCAATTAGAACCTCAATTGATTAACATTATTATTCAGGAAGAAAGTCATTGGAATTAAAAATAATAAGAAAATCATTTGTAACATAGGCAATCAATAACAATCGGCATATAGAGATGCAAAATATATAACACAAACTCCCCTTTGAGTGGAGAATATATTACACTAAACAATAGTTACAAAGAAAACTAACACCTAGGGGCAGAATTCTTATTATCAAAAACATCTCAAAAATCACATGTCAATTCAAACCAATTAATGAATCGACCACACGTGGGTGTATCAAATCATAAATCAATTCAAATGACACTGCATCTCAATCAGTACAACAAGTCCCCCTCTCAATTTTGCAAATGAACAACTATGATGATATATGTTTACTTAATTGATAAAGCCCCAAAGCAAGGATCAACAATTTTCTAAACTAACATTTTTCTATTTCATCAATAATTTCCTTAAATTTATAGGAAAGTATCATTTATATAAAAAGTAAGAGCGTTTTATAACTAATACTAACCTTGGAATGCTTTTCAAGGTAGCAATACAATTATAAAAACATTTGCATGCAAATTGAGACAATAATATAATTATAAGGGCATTTACATGCAAATTGAGGAAATAATATAGTTATAAAGGCATTTGCAGCAAATCGAGACAATAAACTAGCTAATGGATTTATTTAAAGTCAACCTTCCCTTGCAAACTTATTTATTTAATTATTTATTCATTTTTAATTAAATTTATTTAATTTTCAAAAACGGGTCAATTTTGACCCATGGATTTGGGTTAAAGCAAATAAAAAGTCTAAAGGTCAATTGAAAAAAGAAAAAAGACCAGAGAAGGTTAGCACAAATCAGGTTGTGAATGTGGTCCAATCTGAGTCACGCTAGCAGGTTTTAGGTCGGGTCCAATTATAACTCGACTTGTCTCCCTTTTTTCCCTAATTGCTCTTGTTTTAGAGGTAGTGGGTGACGAGCATCGGGTGTGTACTTGATCTGCTGTTGTCTGATCGTCAGCAAGCATGATGCTAATGGCCGATTTTAGAGGGATGAATAGTTCCATCGACTATAGTGACCCAATTGCAGCAATTTTTTTATGAATAATAGTGACAAAACAAAACAACATAATATAGATTTGAATATCAATTTAGGGTTTCCGAATCTATTATGAACTTGCTCTGATACCACATGTAAGATTTGACAGATCGATTATACTAGAATTTTGGAACATTCAATAAACACATGGATCAAGAAAACATACTTTTAAAATCATTTGTTACTGACTAATCCGATCAAATTATAGAATGTGAAATCAATTCTGTGGAGCACAATTTGCCAGACCAACTCTTCACGCAACTAACACCTTGATATAATAGTGAACAATCTAAAGTTGATACAAAGTGGAGTGGAATCGTACCCTATTGGATCATATAAGGTTTAGCACACTAAGTAAAAATGGGCCCAAGCCTAGAATGAAGGTGATTCCCAATCCATTGGATCATATAAAATTAAATGGGTTTCAAAGACATCAGATCATCCATTCAACCAGTTTTATCAAAAATATAGAAAGTCAATTAATGTAAGCCCAATAACCAGAAAATTATAACATTAAATAGATTGAAGAAGTATAAATTATTCATATTCATTTGTTACTAAATCCTTCCATTTCTCTTAAGTTCAGAGAAAATGTATATATGACAATCAAGTAAGCTTGACAGTAGGCACTAGCCAAGTCTTTTCCATCATTTATGATGGGCAAGAAAGCAAAGGATTTGTGAGGTTTTTCTTAAACACACTTGGCCATCCACATTCATATTCAAAGCGATTTTAATGAAGTATTTGGTTTTTATAATATTGCATACATGTGTTGGGCTACTTTTAGGAGTCCATCTCACAAAATAGATTGTTTGTGTTACAATATTGCATACTACTTTCACTATTTAAGCATTTTTATATAAAAAAATGAAAAGAAAAAGTTTTTATGCATCAATAATTTTTGAGATACTATGAAATCCTAATTATATAATTAGGTTGATCAATTTGCCTTTAAGAAATATCCTAAATTATTGGTTCAAATCCAAATAAGGATTTTTTTCCTCTTTCTAAGATAACTCTCTCTCCGTAATTGAGTTCTATTTTAATTGGTATGAATAACTTGATTCTACTACCTTAGTATGTGGGTAACATTTTCCAGTGATAGTGTGACATTTTTTTACTATTCTTTCAATATCTTATAGTTATCAAACTCTAGTACAAATGTCTCCTCCCTAGCTACTTCAACTAAGTTAGAGATTAGCTCAAATTTATCCTCATGTGTCCACATATGATTCAACCTTGAGTTAGCCATATATCAACACAAAATGACTAAACGTAGACAACTATTCAAAATCAAATATTTTTCAGCATACATGGCAACATAATAGCTCATGTACAATATTAGCTAATCAAATCAATGCCATCATATTAGCTTAAGAATGTTAGCTAATCAGAAAAATGTCATCATATTAGTTTAAAAATCAGTATCACCATATAAGTCATAGCCTAATTAGGTATGTTCCATCATGTTGGCCTAAGAATCAATATTATCACATAAGTTAGTAGCTAATTAGATAAGTGTCATCATATTAGTTTCAGAATCGAAATCATTACATAAGTCATAGGTTAATTAGGTAAGTGCCATCATGTTAGCCTAAGAATCAACAATATCATGTAAGTTATTAGCCCCCAATCAAGTAAGTGCCATCATATTAGCTTCAAAATCGAGATTAACACATAGGTCATAAGCTAATCAAGCAAGTGCCATCATGTTAGCCAAAGAATCGACAACATCACATAAGTCATTAGCTAATTAGCCAAGTGTCACTATGTTAGCTCTGGAATCAAGATCAACACATAAGTCATAGGCTAATCAGATAAGTGCCATCATATTAGCTTAAGAATAAACATCATCAAAGAATAAACATCATCACATAAGTCATTAACTAATTAGCTACGTGCCATGATATTAGCTTCAAAATAGAAATCACCACATAAGTCATAGGCTAATTAGGTAAGTGCTATTATATTAGCTTAATAATTGACGTCACTATATAAGTCACAAGATAATCAAGTAAGTTCTATCATATATTAGCCAAAGAATCAAAAATAGATGTATGCCATCATATTAACACATTCACATATCATGGAGTAGAATACATAATGTTATCAAATACTCATTGAATGTAACAAATCAAAACACAAGATGACATCAATACTTGTTCAATAGAATATAACAAAACACATAATACCATCAATACTCGATCTATAGGACAAAGCAGAACACATAATGCATCTAGTTACTCTTCCAATATCATAGAGTAGAAAACATAATCTACTCAACACTCGCTCAATAGGACAAAGCAGATGGCATAGTATATTTAGTACTAATTCAATGGAACAACCAAGATAGCCAAATATTACAGATAGCTATCAGACACAAAGGTAACTAATATTCAAGCAGCTTCAATTAATATTGCACAAACTAGTATTTTAGATGGCATTCAATCACCAAACACATTCAAAAGCGTTAATCAAAAAGCATTCACATAGTTATCAAAATGATAAAGCCATGTTACTTTTGTAAAAACATTATTGAGGTATAAATAGAGTAAAATGGATAAGAAGGACCAACCAACAAACAAGCAGCAAATGACATAGAAATTTGCAATATGTAGAACAATTTTATTACCCAATGGATAATGCACATAGATTGTAGTAACAAAAGTCATGAGCACACAGTAATGGTAGTATCAACAAGATGGGATAAAACAAAGTAGGTGGATAGGTACAGAGTCAAAGAAGCTTACTCTGATCTAGAAAATTTTACTTGTGAAACAATAACGGTTTAAAGATAGAAGACATGTTAAAAAGCATATTAAAAGGGCTTAAGATAGAGTGTTTCCATTGACAGAGGGATTCTACTCGCCAATGTCAACCATGGATGATAGCCATCGTTTGCCATCTATGCACAGAGGGAACCTACGGTTACCACTAACAAAAGGATTA
The DNA here is from genome assembly GCA_911865555.2 of Thlaspi arvense. Lineage (NCBI taxonomy): Eukaryota > Viridiplantae > Streptophyta > Magnoliopsida > Brassicales > Brassicaceae > Thlaspi > Thlaspi arvense. Next base: position 12,570 of record CAJVSB020000455.1, on the reverse strand, counting down.
AACACACAAGGGTTGGCCATGGATAGATGGACATCGTCTGCCATCGAGGCATAGAGGGAAATCGTGCCTATTGTCGATACTGGGAATGAAGGCCATTGGACATAGGGAATCAACTGCAAGGGGTCAACCAAGGTCAATATGCATTGTCCATGGCTATCGCATAGAGGGAACCCATGCCACTAGTTAACATAGGGATGAATCGGTTGGGGTAGGCCTTTTGACAAAGGCCAAAGATGGCCGTCATCTGGCATCGACTAAGGATAGTGATGGATGTGGTCGGCTATGGAACTACAATATTGATAGATGAGATTTCCACCTATGTAGACAAAGAAGCAAGATGGGGTTAGGGTTTCATTTTTAGGACTAAATATTAGTGTAAAATTGTAATAAGAATTTCCATATGAGGGTACTTTGGATAGACAATATAAAAGGGGCATTTATGTAATTTCAAATCTTATCATTCTAGGTCCAATGAACTGGACATGGGATAACCAAACTGGGTTGTTTTTATATAACCCAATATCAAGATCTCTCTCACACCAACCAAACATGTGATACACCAGATATTACAAATTTTACCATGTAGATTTTGTCTAGATCTCTTCTTTCAATGCATATCTTTATCTATGAATTGAACGTAACCTTAGAGTTGAGTAATGAGGAGAAATTCATATGACTGATAGTTCCTTTTTTATTTTATAAATAAAGGTTAAGTGTTAAATAATTATCATACATCTTAATCAGTACATCTTAATCAATTGAAGTACTATAATAATGATAAGTTTTATAAGTTATCTAAATTAAATATTAATTTTTTATTTACTTTTTTTCTTAAAATTGTTAAGGACTAACTAATCTAGGAAAAAGTTAAATTATATGGCCAAAATTGTACAACAAGAGTTGGATCCTTTTGTAGTGTAAAGGTGGTTGTTGGATTTTTCCCTATTTTTCGAAAAGAGCTAATCCAAGGTAGATGAAAAATATGTAAATTAATAAAAATGTACTAACAATTGCTGCTTATATGAGTTTGTGCATGTCTCTAGTTAGGCTTATTTAGGCAATGACTAATCTAATCCAAAATCTGTTTTTTAATTGAAGTCACTAATGTAATAAGTAGCATTGTTGCTTCTACGCACAACTCATGCATTTTTTACTTTTGTTCCAAAATTGCCCTCCCTTTCTCTCGGCCTTCACTACAATCATTTGTGCTTTAATTTTCTATTCATGAAGGCTCTACATTTAGGGCTCGTTCGGTAACCCACCATGGATGTAGGTGGATAGGTAATTTTAGATAATTTTATCTTACTCGTATAGTATTTTCAAGTTTTATCACTCATTCAGTAAACTCTAGACCATAGAAGAGGATATAGCAAAATATTACCGAAATACCCTTTGTCTCTCTAAACATCAGGAAGTCTTATTGGAATGCTGCTAAACTATCACCATTGGACTATCAATCTTCATTGCCTTCACCACCAGACTATCAACATCGAACTTTCACAACCCCCTACGATGCAGATTGCAAAAGTAATGGTTAAGGGGAGGGGATTTGATCCAGATCATAGCAGCAGCTTTCATCTTTGTCTATTTGTCTTTTTGTCTTCACCATTCAAATATTCATCAATCTTCGTCTTTGTTTATGCGATCCAAATCACAAAAGCAAGGCAGAGGGGAAGGGGTCAAGGGCAATAGAAGAGTGTCAATCTTTTTTTTCTCCTCTTCGCCTTCCTTTATCTTTGTTGATTGCAGCAAGGCAGAGGCAGATCTTCTTCTTCTTTCATTGTCTTACTTGATTTGTCAATTCCGGCAAGGCAAAAGCAAAAGAAGAAGAAGAAGAAGAAGACAAAGGGAAGACCAATGCTAGAAAGACAAAGAGGAGGAAGCGAAGGCAAAGAAGTGTTGAGAAGATGACAATGAAGGACACAATACAAGTGATTTACCTAGGGGTATATTTTTGTAATTTGTTATGTGGACAGTAAGGCAGTATTATCAAGAAATAAAATTTTTTATCTAGAAAAGGGGATAAGGCATATTTTTCCTCATCTAAGGCAGCTTATCCATACTTAGTAAGATTATTATCCTACCGAACTTTTATTTGATGAGCTTCCCATATGTATCAAGCATGAAAAATAGGCCAATAGTTTCATCTTATACTAACTTATCATACCTACCCAACATGCTCTTGGAATATTAATCTCTCTAACGTAAGCGTGAATATGAACTATTTAATGAAATTGTAACTAGAATTGACAACATATCATATGTTTAAAAATTATTTTTTAGAGATTCTTTTTTATTTAAAGGGGATACTTGTTTGTCTAGAATTGAGACATCCATAATATTTATATCAATTTTATGAAATAATTCAATAATTCCTTTTTGAGTATTGCCTTATTTTAAGCAATCTTAGTATCAATATTTTTATTCTATAAATTGCCATTTCAACCCTTCCTCTTTTTAGACTCCTTTTGTCAAGATTGGATTATATAATAAATATTCTTTATTAGGTAATCCATGAGTTAATTGCTTAAACAGTTGGTTGAAGAACATGATCAACTTACTCAAGCCTCTTGATATATTTTTTTTTTTTGTTTATAATTGATACATGGCATTTATCTTATATTTTTTTCAAATTAAAAAATGTAATATATTTAGTTATTTTAATTTAGGTATATTATTCATTTATTCTTTTTTTCTTTCTAGACATAGAATTTTAGAATTTGCATGATTATTACTTCTTTATTTTATTAGTACTTGGTAATCTATCTCTTAACATTTATACTGTTTTTTGAAAAGTTAAAATTTTCAATTATTACAAAACAGAACCAATTTATAAAAAGGAAGTTTTCGATTAGCATTTTCTCAAACATTTAACCTATGTCCCATTATTTTCCTTTTATTACACACACATATATACATCTATGTAGAAAAAATACGATAGTTAAATATTAGAAAAGAAATGATTTAAGTGAATTGTCTAATTTTTCTATATATATATATATATATATGTATGAATAGATGGAGATTAATTATTGAAAATAATTGATTTACATGAACCAATTTATAAAAGGAAGTTTTTAGGTATCCTTTTCTTAAATATTTAGTGTACAAGGTATGTCAAGAGTCAGTTAAGAGATGTACTAAACATAGGTGACTCAATCAATTTTATAACCATGATTGTGGTAAAGATTAATCTTAGCCATTTGATGAGTACATCTATTTTTAAACCATAAATATATTCTACTTGATACAATGACTAAAATATGCTTCTTACACGTCAAGGAATTCTGCTATTTTCTACGGACAAATTCCGTTGGAAACGAAGGAAATTCTATTGGAAAAATAGTTTTCGATAGAATTTCTGATGGCCTTTTGTTTGTCAGAAAAAAAAACCCGTCGAAAAATTTTTCCGACAGATAAATCTCTTCCGTCGAAAATTTTCGACGGAAAATGTCTATAGAAAAAAGAAGCCATCCATTAGAAATTTCATCTGTTAGACAACTAAAAAAAGTGGTGGGAATGGCGGAATTTCTTACAGAATTTCCAATGGCCTTTCCGGTAGTCTTTTCCGACAGACATTTCCAGCGGCCTTTTCAGCAGACTTTCTGACAAAATTTCTGGCAGACTTTCCGACAGAATTTCCAGTAGAGATTTCCGTTAGAATTTCTAGCCAAATTTTCTGACAGAGATTCTGGCGGACTTCTAGTTGGTAGACCTTTCCTACAAACTCTCCTTCAGATTTTCCAACGAACCTTTTCGGCCAGTGAATTTTTTGGAAAATTTTCAACTGATTTTTCGACCAGCAAACTTTTCTAATGGACTCTCTGATGGACTTTCTTACAGTCTCTTCCTGTTGGCAGATTTTCCAGTAAAATTTCTAGCAGACCTTCTAGGCAGTAGAATTTTTCTGCAAATTTTTCGACTAATATTTTCGATGAACTTTCCTACCGGCAATTTTTTTTGACAAACTTTTCAGCCAATCTTTCTGGCAAGTTTTATAATTTTTTATTAAATATTTTATTTTTTATTTATAATTATTTTTAAATTTTTTACATTTTTCAATCAACTTTCATGATTACTTTTTACAAGTGGTTTCTATTTAATAATTTATATTGATATTTTTTAGATTTTTTATTTTTGATATTTAAAATTATTTTATAATTATTACAAAATTTATTATTTATTATTTATTATTTTATATTTCACATTTAATAAAATAAAATGTATTAAAATAACCACATAAAAATAAAAATTAAATATTTAAAATTACAATAATGAAATAAAAATAATTCACATTTAAATCAAAAATAAAAATCTTCTAATACAAATTAAAATGTCCCAAATATGCCCAAATAAATAATATACAAATATACTATTGTGTGTTAGTATCATCCGACGTACTGTTACCATCGAATGCATGTCTTGGAACCAACAATGATGACGTAGGAGGGGCAGCTCTGGATGGCGAAATAGATGATGAATCAAGGCCATCACGTCTCTCCACCATAATAAACAACTACTGGATAGTCTTTCTCATTGTCTCCATACTCGCCTCCATCATCCCCATCTTCTGACACATCTCAGCCACTTTTGCTTTTAACTGTACAGTATGAGATGGTGTAGAAGAGAACGCTGATTGAGAGCGCTCTCTTGAAGACGGTTGCGATTCTAACCCATAATGCGACCTTTTGCCTTCTCGCCAACTACACGAGTCCAAATGTTTGTCTCTGAATTAGCGAAGTACTACCAGGAGTATTAGAACCTCTAATTGATGCTTAAGAAATTGAGCCTTTTCAAGACTACACTGATACTTGTTCTACATGAAAATATAACTGAAAACATTAATAATACATAAAAAAATGCAATACAGAAATTTTTAATTTATATGTTATATTAGATTAACTCACAAATGTTCTCACGGACCACTTGTCAACCCATTTATTCTCCTTCCTCTTAAGATGACAATCCAGAAAAACATATGCAAATGATGGAACTTTTTCACTTTTTTCCACCTACAATAATCAATAAATAAATAAAAGACATTGATTATTAATATTTTTTATTATTCAATACATACCGTTCTTTGAGCATGCTTGTGTAAGGGAATAGAACCTCCAGTATGAATGGAGCCGCCCTTCTCATAATAGTGATTGCCCTTGTTCTAAGCACTCACGTAATGGAATTCTTCACTCTACCAATACTAAACCAATCTATCCCATATGGAAGAAATGATCCAACTCGACCTTCTTCCTTTCATTTGTGTCTCCAAAAGCATGTTAGACAATCTATGACCGCTGTGTCGATTAAAAATCTTTCTGAGAAGTGACTCATTCTCCGCATCCCATGTGAAATATTTCTGCCCAATTTCAAAATTAAATAAAATGAGCATAATATTATCATTTAAATAAAATACGTAATCCAAATTTTTTAAATCATAGATTAGAAGGAACCATCTTCCAAGTAGGATAAAAGAATGTATATAGCGCCTTAATGATGGACGTAATCGCGTGAGCGGCCTTAGAAGGACGATCAAACCTAAAACATAATTATTATTATTTTATTAGTCAAATTTAATTAATAAAAACTAGTATTTTGCCATAAATTATTTAAAATTTTACCCATTTACTCCAACAGGTCTAATATGTAACTTATTAGAAACATCAGCCTCCGAAGAACTCGAAGGTGGAATGGAAGACCTATCAGATCCGGACTCAAATGACTCACTCAGATGAAGAGATGTGGGTGCGACATTAATGGAAAAGGAGTCCTATATCCAAGTGTCGGCATAAAACTGAGGTGGAGGTTAGGCATGAGAATGTGTATGACCATAGTCATACAGAATTGTAATTGGTGGTGGTGATTGGATCATAAGAGACTGCAATGGGTCTATCATCTAAGGTGACAGATATATGTTTTTTTTAGTCCCAAAAATACTAACAACCTTTCCTTTATCTCTCTTGTTACTTGAAGACATCTGCATAAAATAAAATAAAAGTTAATAAAAATTTAAACAATTATAAAATAAAATAAAACACATTAAATAATATACAAACAAAATATATTATTAACAATAAAATACATTAATTTACATCTAAGTGTAATATTTAAATTATAAATTAACAATAATAAGCAAAATTCTTATTAAATATTATATACACTTGCACATATTAAAAAACTTAAATTTAAGTGTCAAATTTAAACCACAAATTAACAATAATAACAAAATTCCTATTAAATTTACACTTACACATTTTCAATCATCATTAAACATTTAATAAAAAGTTAAATTTTTATAAAAATTTAATCTACACAATAACTTTTTATAACAAAAGTTTTGCAAAATATTGTATACACTTACACATTTAATCAAAATGTAAATTTTTAGTCAAATTCTTAATCATCTTCTTCGTACTCTATCGATGGCTCTATCTCTTCTTCATCATCAAATTCTACCTCCTCATTTTCTTTATCTTCTTCTTCCTTCGCCTCCTCCAAGTTAACTTCTTTTCCTTGTCCCACTTTGTTTAAATATATCTCTTCATAATGTCCTTGCTCATCTCATAATCCATTTATTAGTTCCAAATTAATTATTAGATTGACAACAAACATTTCTTCCCCGACATTGTCTAAATCTATGCGACCACTTGGTCTTGTCTTCATAACCACTCACCAATGAGTCTCGTCTCTTCGAAGTAGAGGATAAGGAATATAATACACTTGTCTAGCATTCTGAGTAATGATAAAATGATCATATCGAGGATATTGCCTAATATAATTCACCTCAACTATATTATATTGTGGGTGAACTCTTGCACCTCGAGGCCTTCTTGGATCAAACCATTTATATTGAAACAATACAACTCTTTTTATTGGTTCCCTTGGATACTCCAATTCTGCTACTTCTTGAAAAACACCATAATAATTATCTTTCACGTGACTGCCAACATCTTTCACACACATTCCATTATTTGTAGTTTTCTTCCTATGAGACCACTTATCTGTGTGAAATTTATACCTATTAACAAAATACTTATGACATGATCTCTCCTTATATTTGGCCCCCATGCTCCTTTATATTTGGCCCCCATGCTAAATTGTGCAAAAATTAATTATTGATACAAATATGAGGATTATGCACATGTTCAAAAAAATATAACAATTATTAAATAAATCAATATATCCTAAATGTACCATAATGGATTTGAACGATTAATGCACTTATATAAGCTTCAAACTAGTCGGCAAATTCATCTTGGAATCTCGTGTTAGCATCTTTTTTTGTTGTTCCATTATATGATAAAAAAAAATACTACAATGTAAATAGAATACCACTATTAGCACAATTAGCATTATCTAATATAAAATATAAAATTTTATTATATTTACTTGAGAAATGGTTGAACTTCTAGATAATTAATCAAAATATATAGAGTTGCTGATTTCAATTCTTTTTCAGATAAATATCTTTATTTACAAACTCCAGAAGTGCAATCGTATTGATTAAAAATTAAAATAGTTGGAGCTCTTATGTCACTTTTTCCTTCATTATTTTGGCGAACTCTATTTCTCAAAGACATTACAAATGTCTCAAAGTAATATGAACTAAAATGACACGTCTCTCGAGTTAAGTGTGATACACATATTGATCCTTCTACCCATACTTTATTTTTGACTAATCTCTTAAACTCTCTCATTCCCCTAAATTAATGGCAATTATATTGAATATAATAAAATTTAAAAAATAAGATAAAATTTATGAAAATTATGACTTGAAGTTACATTTCAAAGGGTACATCCATCTATAATGAAATGATCCTCCCATTTTAGCTTCATGTGGAAGGTGTACATGAAGATGCTCTATTCAATCAAAAAATGCCAATGGAAAACATCTTTCAAGTTTATACAAAATTATGGAAATATTTTGCTCTAATCTAAATAAGCTCTCATCTTTGAGTGTAGTAGAGTACAAATCTTTAAAAAATTGACTCAATTTGGTCAAAGGCTTCCACATATGATCAAGTAATGAACTAAATGCAATAGGAGAACACATTCCATAAATATATAACAATCATGGCTCTTCATACCGTGAATTTTACTAGTTTGATCATCAAAACATCTACCTAATTAGAAGAATAACCATCTGACATCTTTAGTTCCTTAATCCATTTACACACAATTTTTCTCTCATCAAGAGTGAGGGTGTAATTAGCATTTGATTTAGCAAATTTTCTATTATCCAAAGGAACATGCTCCAAATCTCTTCGCTTACACATATCCACCAAATCTATTTTTGCTTTGATATTATCCTTTGTTTTGACATTAATATCTATCATTGCATTGAATATATTATCAAATACATTTTTCTCTATATGCATAACATTAAGATTGTGCTGTAATATAAGATCTTTCCAATACGGAATGTCACACCCTAACCCTACTTATTACCTAGGTGTGATAGCCAGGTAGAGGCTAGCACCCTTCTGAGAAAAAAATCCGACAGCATGCTGGCCCCTGTAACCCTTGACAATATCATTTGATTGTAAAAAAATTTGTGTATGCGTACCTGTAATTTACACATGATATATATTTCTAAGAAAAGTTAGAATTATTATTTTGTATAATTTTGTAAAACTAAATAACTAGTAGTAGGTGTATCTATGCATGTTCTAATATACAAAACATAATCTGTTAATTAATTTACACACTAGTCTGCCTAATTAAATAATGCACAACTATTTACATTTCCAATATTTAATACACCACCTCTTCACTTAACCCTCAAAATACAAAATAACATAATGGTCATGAAAATCACGGGGCCTGGCCACACCTCTACTATCGAGTTGTGATGCCAGTGATGCAAAAAGAGTTTTCCTAGAGCTATTTGCCAAAATCTCCATAGGGGAAAAATAATAAAATGAGACAGAGTTACAGTGAATGGCACGCAAGTTAAACCCAATAGAAACAGATAAGGTTTTTATAGTAGTAGCATATCTGAGCATATTTCATAAAGCATCTCAATGGCAGAAATACTAAAATCATCAAATAGGAAACATAATTGATTCTCTGAAAGTCTTCAGGTTTTAGAATCCATATAAACTAGGATACATAATCTCTTAAACATGCCATAGCATAATCCTCTGAAACAAAACTTTCAACTAAAAACATGCATGAATGCTCTGACCTGATGTGCATAACAGAGTAATGCTTGGGGGCAATATGTGTGAAACATAAAAATCTGGGACACAGTTTAGCCCTCGTTATGGCAAACTATGTCAAAACATGTCGACTGCTACATGCTATGTAGTTGACATTGTGGGTCGTCACTCAGGGCTAACTAACACAGCTTTTGGCGTATGGGCCCCATTTGAGCATAAAGCATATAATATCAGAGTATGTAAAACTGCCACTTGCCCTAGGTGACTGCCTAACATTTCATGATAAAACATTGCAAACATCATAACAATATCATGAAGACATCCATATGAAATCAGAAAATAACTATCTGTTTCCCAGGTTTCACGTACAAGATACACATGTTGAAAAACATATTATATCGTTTCATAGAAGCATATTTTTAAGAAAAATTACTAAGTTTAAAAAGAGTGCCACTCATCGCATATATCCTCTCCTATGGCTCAACCAACCTAATTGTTTTGGTTCATGCTCCTCCCTAATATGTGCTCCTTTATGAATTGAGTGTACAAATGAAAATGTGAAGTTGAGAAATAAGATATAAATGCATATGTATGCTAAATTTTCTAAATAATTGAGTCATTAGTTTTTTTTCTCTAAATCTTGGAAAGGTGCTCTAATTTAACCCTTTTTCTTGAAATCCTTTAACCCCCCTTTCATGTAACTATAATTAGGTGCACAATTCAGCTCTATTAGAGGTTCTTTAAGGGCTCAAAAATCACTTCCTTCCCACCCTTAGGTTGCAGAAAATTTATGATCTCCCATAGACTTAGTGTTTCAAGTTTAATCCCTTTATAGTCTTAATTTTCTCCCCATCTTTGAATCTACTTAGAGACTCTCTTTGGCCCTTATTTAAATACCATTTTGTGGCCCTCCTTGTTAAGGGTATACTTCTACACAACCATTTCCTAAATCAAATTTTCTACCGCAAAAACATTTCAGCATCTACTCCCCTCACCCCTAGCTAGGTTTTACTCAGTTTTGACTTGAAATTTGCTTTCTTTCCTAACTGTTCTTGCTTGGCCAATTTAACCATCCAATCTCCTATTTGTTAACCTTAATTTAGAGCCTATTCCATGCCCTAAAATGTCCAGCCAAGAGGGGGGTTTGGTGCAGAAAAATTTCTGCAGATCTTAAAACTCCACCCTATCTTCATTTTTCTTCTTATTTTGTGTTTATTTTCTAGACTTTATGTCATTCACGGCCTCTCCTCATGCAAACCAAATCCCTTACCTCTGTTTCTCCCTATTTCAGCCCTCAAACAACACAAAAATTTCATAACAAACTATGGGAATCCATGTTTTCCTCAAGTACAACAAGATTTCAAGTTATTTTCCAAAAATTCATCAAGTGGTGCAACAATTTCTTCCCACCACCTAGATTCAATTTCTCTCTTTCCAACACTCATACAAGCTTCAAAATGGAATTCTAAACTGATTAAAGTGTGCAAAAATGAAAGCTAGAGCAAGATATACAAAAATTCTAAGAAAAATCCAAGAAGATTTAAAAAATCAATATTCTTACCTTTCTTTTCTTTTTTCTCTTTCTTTCCTTTCTTTTCTCTTTTCTCCTTGCTCCTGGTCGTGAAAATGCTCTAGAGAATTGTATATGTGTATATTCACTCTTATTAGACAATTGAAACACTCTCTCAACTCCTATTGGTCCGCGAAAAGTAAGTCTACACTTACCCTTTATTCATTGGTGCCTTCTATGACTTTGCACCACCTCTCCTCCTTTTTCACTTCTTTTACTTTTTCATTTCGTGGCTATCTTTGAGCAGCCTAGAAGCTACATATATATATATATATATATAATCGGCCATAAATGGGGAGCACAAAGCTCCCTTAAAAATTGCAAAATGGTCCTCCAACTATTTCCCTCTTCTTTTCAAGCCCCTTCATGTTTTATTTTCTATTTTACCGCTCAAGCGCTATTTAATTCTCCTAAAATACCTATTTAATCCTCTCTTAATCCCTCTAAACAAGAGTTTAATTAAGGGTTTAATTGCAATTTAAGGTTACAATTTTTTTTCTAAATTCCCTTCTTTCACCTCCAATTTCTAGGTTTTTTTTTTCTTTTCTTTAGTTTTTTTCCTAAATTATTTTCATAATTCTATTCTATCCTTCCCTTGATGTTTCCTAAGATTTTTTAAGGTTTCTCACTCTCTCTTTCTAGGATTGTTAACAAGAATAAAATAAAATTATGGTCCTTAAGTTTGATTTATGTCTAACATGATCATGGTAAATGTAATGCATTCAAAATTCTATATGAATGTATGTATAAGTATCACACATGCCATAGTTAGATTGGAATGTTACACGGAAGTTCCCAAATATACTTTGTTTAGTCCAGTTATGATTCACCTCATATCCTGGTAATCTAATATGGCCTACATTAGGGACTTTTGGAAAAGAACTAAACTTGTTCCATAGTTATGCAGTAGGCAACTTTGCAGGTGGCTCGTCAGTATCAACTTTACCTTCTATGAAATCTTTTTTATTTCTTCTAAATGCATGATCATCTGGTAGAAACAGATGATGATAATCAAATCATAAATTTTTACCACCATATTTTAAAGTAAAAGAATTAGTTCTCTTCATACAATAAGGACATGCTAATTTACCTTAAGTCATCTATCTAGACAACATTTCATATGCTGAAAAATCATTAATTGTCCATATAACAGCTACATATAACATAAAATTTTGTTTGGTTGATATATCATAATAAGTCAACGCACCAACATCCCACAACACTTCAACTCATCAATCAAATGCTGTAAATAAATATCAATTCCACTCTTTGGATTCTTTGGACTAGGAATAATACATGTTAAGAATATATGTATGGTTTAGTCAAACACATTTTAGGTAGAAGATTATAGGTATGACAACTACTAGTCAACAAGAATATGGTCTGGATTACTGAGTAAAAGGCGTGAATCCATCTGCACATAAATTATATATTATATTTTTGATGCTCATTTGCAAAATTAGGATATATTCTATCAAGTGTTTCATGCTTCTCCATCTGATGGGTGACTAAAAATACTTGGTGGCCGCCTATTTTTCATAATGTCATCTCATATGCAGGGCAAAACTCATAGATGCATTAAGTCTTTACAATCTAGAATAAGTGACAAATAATGCATTGTTTTTAATAGTCGCACTTTTATAATTTCTTTTCCACCCTGCATGGCCGATATTTGGAAGAACACAAAATTTACAAAACTACTTATTTGTATCATTATTGTAATATAACATGCACTCATTATCACAATAATCAATTTTTTATAGCTTGAAGTCCCAACTTGGATACTAATTTTGTAAATTCATAATAACTATCGGTATCCATATATTCTTACAAGGATTTGTC